>PVJI01008527.1:0-70652 GCA_004026765.1 Micronycteris hirsuta
CTGTAATTTTCCCACTTCGAAAATGTTACATAAAAGAATTCATGTATATGTGACCTTTGAGATTGACTTCTTTTTTTTTTACTCAACTCAGTGCTCTTGAGATCCATCCAAGTTGTTCTGTGTTCCAACAGTGTATTCCTTTATGCTGCTAAGTAGTGTTATATGGTGTGAATGTTCTGTGCTTTGTTTAACCGTTCATTATTTGTAGGACGTTTTAGTTGTTTCCGGTTTTTGGCTGTTATGAATGATTGTACCCAGGTCTTTGTGTGGACACGAATTTCTATTTCTCTGGGATAAATGTCCAGGAGTGTGATTAATAGATCATTTACTAATTGTATGTTTAGTTTTACAAGAAACTGTCAAAGTTTTCCAGAGTGACTGTACCATTTTACAGTCCTAGTAATGTGTGAGAGATCCAGTTTCTGCATGCTTGTCAGCATTTGATATTGTCACTTTTAAAAACTGTAGCTTTTCTGATAGATATATAGTATTATCTCATTGTGATCTTCAGTTGCATTCCTGCTCATAGCTAGTGATGCTGAACATCTTTTCATGTGCTCATTTGCCACCTGCATGCCCTCTTTGGCAAACTATCGGTTCATGTACTTTGTCATTTCTAACTGGGTTGTTTTTTTAATGTTGAGTTTTTAGAGTTCTTTATAAATTCTACATACTACCTAGTGCACATGATCGGATATATGATTTACAAATATTTTTCTCCCAGGTTCTATCTAGCTGGTCTTCTCATCCTCTTCACATGGGCTTTTGAAGAGCAAAATTTTGAATTTTGGTGAAATGCAATTTGCTGATTTTTCTTTTATGGATTGTGCTTTTGTTATAATATCTAAGAAGTCTTCCCCAGGTTCTGAAGATCTTCTCTTACATTTTCTTCCACTTTTATAGTTTTACTTTTTTACATTTAAATTTATGATACATTTTGAATTAATTTTTATGTAAGGTGTGAGGTTAGGTTAAGGTTACTTTTTTTTTTTTGCTGTAGCCATCCATTGCTCCAGCACCGTTTGTTGAAAAGACTGTCTTCCTCCAATGAATTGCTTTTGCACCTTTGTCAAAAATCCCTTGGCTGTACATGTAGATTTACTTCTGTGTTTTCTATTCTGTTCCATTGATCTGTGTGTCCATTCCCCTGCCAGTACTACACACTCTTGATTACTGTCGCCATATAATAATTTTATCTATATCTACAAACTCTCTTGTTGATATTTTTCATAAGAATTATAGTAAACCTGTATATCAGTTTGGGGGAGAATGACCATCTTTGCTGTGTTGAGTTTCCCAGTCCATGAACATGGTATATCTCTCTATTTAGGACTTCTTTGACTTCTTTCAGCAGCGTCTTGTAGTTTTCTGTATACAAGGCCTGTACAGGTTTTGTTAGATTCACACCTAAGTATTAAATCTAAAAAATTATACCTTTATTGAGATCATTTTTTGAGTGATTGTAAATGGTATTTTATTTTTGTTTCTACATGTTCATTGCTAGTATGGAAAAATACAATTGTTTTTTGTATGTTGATTGTTGATTGTCTGCTCAGTCTTGTTGAACTCCTCAGTTTAGAGAACTCCCTTTCATCATTTTCTTAGAGCAGGGACGCTGGAAACTCATTTTTTTAGTGTCCTTTCGTCAGAGTATATTTTAATTTTCCCTTCAGTCTTGTAAGAAATTTTTGCTGAAAATACAGAATTCTGGGTCAGCAGTTCTTTTCTTTTAGCACTGGAAAAAATGTGCGTCCTTTTGACTTCCATAATTTCTGTGAGAAATTTGCTGTCCCGTGACCTGCTTTCCCCTGAAGGCAAGGCGTGGTTTCGTGTTTCTCACAGGGCTTTCACTGTCCAGTTTTCCTAAGTTTGACTATCATGGATGTGGGCATGGGTTTCTTTGGGTTTATCCTGTCTGGAATTTATTCTGCTTTTTGATTTTGGTGGTTTATGTCCTTTGCCAAATTTGGGAAGTTTCCAGACATTGTTTCTTTGAATACTTTTTCAGTCCTGCCTATTTTCTCCTCTCCTGTGGGAATCCAGTGACATGAATTTCATGGGATTATAATAAGATGACTTATTATAATCCCATGGTCCCCGAAGCTCTCTATAGTATTTCAAAATCTAGTTTCTCTCAGATTGTTCACATTAGGAAATTTCTGTATTCTATATTCACATTTACTGGTTCGTTCTTCCGTCCCCTCCATTATGCTGTTGAGCTCGTTCACTGAGTGTTTTTTCTTAATTCACTTCTTTGGTGTTGGTGTTGTTATTGGAAACTTTTATTGAGGCCCTTTCCTAAATTACTGGCTGTGCAAAGGAATGGCTTTCATAATAACCGTGCTTCTAAAAATCCCAAAGTATCCACTGGCATTATCTACAAAAACAACCTGCAGAACACGGTGTAGGCGGCTGGTCCCCAGTGCGCTGTAGCGTGTCCCGAAAGTACTCGCTCTTTTTCTCATCTGCAGTTATCCCGGCCCCGCCCCTCATCAGCTCTCATTCATGGGACTCTACACAGAGAGACTCTACAGCGGCAGCCTCAGCACTTCTATAGTATCCAGCCTATAACAGGCGTTCAGTAATTTCCGAGTATTTGTTCACTGAATTATAAAATAATTGGACAGCTGAAAACTACATAAGCTAATAATAAATAATTAAAACTATTAGTATTAAAATGCTACTAGTTCCATGTACCAATCAGGTCCTTTAAACGGGTGATGTGGTTCACGATGTCTGTTCTCTTGCGTACTGCTGTGGGATCTCCTCTTCCGTTTGTGGCTTCCCCTGTAGCTTTCGTGTCCCCAGCTTCCCTCCCCAACCAGGGCGGCGACTTCTTCTGGAATGCTGCACCTCTGCAGAGGCAGAGGACCCTTGACGGAGAAGTGAAGCCAAACTGGTCTTCTTTGTCTAACCGCTGTGACAAAACCCCCACAGAATGGCAGCCTGATTTTTAAATTCTAAAACTTCTGTTTGGTTCTTTATATCTTCTGTTTCTTTTCATTTTTTATTTGTTTCAAGTGTGTTTATTATTGCTTATTGAAGTATTTTTATGATGGCTGCTTTGAAGTCCCAGATAATTCTGTCGTCTGGGTCACGTTGGTGTTGGCATCAGTTGGTTGTCTCTTCTTATTCAAGTTGAGATTCCTATTGAAACATGGACATTTTGGGGCACTATGTTATGAGATCTCGCTCTTACTTAAATCTTCTATTATTTTTTAAAGGTTTTATGTATTTATTTTTAGAGAGAGGGGAGAGGAGGGAGAAAGACAGGGAGAGAAACATCAACGTGTGGTTGCCCCCCACATGATCCCCACTGGGAACCCATCCTGCAACCCAGGCATGTGCCCTGGCTGGGAATCGAACCAGCGACCCTTTGATTTGCAGGCCAGTACTCAATCCACTGAGCCACAGCAGCCAGGGAAGTTGGGTTGCCTCTTATACACACCCTGACCCACAACCCCCAGGCATGTGCCCTGACCAGGGATCAAACCAGCAATCTTACTTTGTGAGATGATGCCGAACCAATTGAGCCATGCCAGTCAGGGCTGAAACCAGTTATTTATCTTGCATACTGTGGTTTGAGGACAAGCAGGTTCGATCACCTAAAGAATAAAATGGAAGAAAGAGAGGCTGGATGGGCTTCTCGGTCCTCTAGAGAATGGTAGGACTGGTTCTTATGATTACTCTTCCTTGGAAAGGAAAAGCTCCTTTTCACTGGCTCCACATGATACCTGGCATGTAGTCGAAGCCCCATAAAGAGAGCACTAGAGAGGATATTCTGGGGTTGACAGTGGAGTAAATGCATACTGCTTTCCCTTGGAAAAACTTACAGTTTACTCAGCTTCCAAAACAGTGTCTTTCTTATTTCGCCTTGGGCGTGTTTCTGTCCTGTCTCTGATCTTGGTATCTCCTCGTTCGTTGTATTCGTCTTTAAAGCAAGTGCTGTTCTTAGACACATCTTCATTGTAAGTGTTCTTAAACACTTCCCTGCTTGCATTGCAGAATGGCTCTGCCTGGTTAACAGTGCTCTCAAGGTGGCGGGCAAGTTGAAGTTCTGGTTTAGATCCTAAACCCTAGTCTCAGGCTGACCTTGTGGTCTCCCCATCTCTTTCAGGGTTTTGGGCATTATAACTTTTAAAAAAATTTTTCTAAATGAAATATTTCAAACACTCACAAAAGTATGGAAGATAATGTTATTAACCTCCATCTGTCCATCTTCTGATGCTCTTTCAGATCCTAGAGGTCTCGCCATTGGCCAGGCAGTGGGGGGAGAGCCCCCAGGCTTGTCTAGCAATTGGTCTGGCCCTGCCGATGGTGCGGGGACAGTAGTGCGGGAACAATGGTGCAGGGAACAATGGTGTGGGGACAATGGTGTGGGGGTATCTTCCTGGGGATTTTCCCGTGTTTGCTCCTCAGTGTTGGAAAGTGTTGGGGGATAAGACAGATGGACTGTGTAGGGTCTGTTGGCTGGTAGACTAAGTAATTTTTCTTTTTCCCCTCTGTTTTTATGCCAGGGCAGCTTCTACACGTGTAAAATGGGACTAATCATCCATCCATCTGTTCCTGATGTGGTCTTTATTGTTAGAACTTCCACGCAGGGGGTGGAGAGGACAGAGCAGTAAACTAGAGAACATGAGGAGGGAGAAGCCCTTCCGCAGGCAGGTCTGGGACGGCCTCGCGGAAAGGGTGGACTGGGGACAGGCCTCGATGTGGATTTGGATGTGCAGAGATTGGAAGAGGGGCAGGTTGTAGGCGAGGAATACACAGGTGACTAGAGCAGGGTGCACCCTGGGGGCTCCCCTTTCCTCCGGCTCGCAGGAACTGAGGTGCCCACTGAGGTTACACCCATAGAGCCCTTTGGAAGGAAAGCCCACCAGCGTGGGAACCCTCTCCATTAACACCCTCGCCAGCAGAGGAGCTGGTGAACAGGGTCCGTGAGACGGGATGTGCGGTGCGTGGACAGACCCGTTAAAGCTGTAATGGCGGCCCACTAATGCCCGCTTGCAGGGCGCCCTGTGCACATGTGCGTGTCACGCCCTGTGCACGCACCTGCAGAGCTAACAGATGGGGCCACGACCCAGCCGGGCTAGACCAGCAGAGCTGGTCCAGGCTGCTTCCACACAGAGGAGCCCCTTGTTCTGATTTGCCAAAGGCACCATGAGGGCTCCGAATCTGTTTCCCTTTGTTTCTTAGTAGTGCTCACATATCAGGGCCAAATATTTAGTATCTTACTGTAATATAATCTGCTAAATGACTTCCTTTAACCATCTGTAGAAGCTCAGTCATCATTTTGAAGACTGGCTCTGTAGCAGAAATTTGTAGAAATTCAGGAGGACACACTATACCCTCTCAGTTCCATTTTTGCCTTCTGCTGTCCTTGCTACCTTCCTGCTTCAGGTTGGATGTTCAGAATCCCTCCTCTAGGGTGAGGATAGGGCAACTAAACTGCTCAGCACCTGCCTCCCTGGGTGACCCAAAATGCACAGGTCGCTGGACCCCATTCCTGCTGCTTCAGCGTCAGCTACGCCCTGGCCCTTTGGGGTCATCTTGCTACCTGTGTCCTGCTGCCCACTGTGTTGGCTGTTGCTCCTGAGCCCTCCAGCCCTGCTTCCTGGCTTCTCCCTTCCTTTCTTCCTTGTCCTGGTTGGTTTAACTCTGGAAAGGAGGATTGCAAGTACAGAAGAGACAGGAGGTAACGAAGCGGGGAGATTGGGAGTGGCGTAGCCACAGAGGGCAGGGAAGTGGTCATAGAAGCAGCATTTGCAGTTATAGTGGGGGCGAGGGTGAAACAGCACACATTTCGAGGGCAGGGTGTCTCTGGCACCGTCACCCGGTCCTCAGTAACAAGGTGACCTTGCTTCCCTCAGGTGTCCTCATGACTTCTCTTGCGGACCATGTCCATGATCCTCTTTGCCTGCGTGATAAGGGTGAGGGATGGACTGCCCCTCTCGGCCTCCACTGACTTTTACCACACCCAGGAGTTCCTGGAGTCCCGGAGACGGCTCAAGACGTTAGCCTTGCGGCTGGCCCAGTACCCAGGTCGAGGCTCTGCACAAGGACGTGACTTCAGCATCCAGTAAGCACGCATGCTCACTTTTCCAGAACATCAGCCAAGTTCGGGGGACTTTTAACCATACATTGAGGTAACATGCTAATCACATGGTGCGTTAAAAGTAGACCTGACATCAGACAGTGGTCGGAGGTCGTGTGTCTTCACGGGAGAGTCGAGAGGACCCCCAGCGTGGCTCCTGCTGCCGCCTGTGTTGGTGGCGCCCCTGTGAGCGTCGCAACGGGAGACCTGGCTGCAACCGGCTTTCATGCCTTCGGTTTTTCTGCGCTAGGTGCAGTGGTGGAAAAAAGGTGGGGAGGGAAGGAAAAGGAAAGGGAGAAAGCCATGAAAATAAGACAAAAAGACTGGCCTTCAGGTTTTGCTTTTAAAATCTTTTCACTTTAAGAAAATTTTAGATTAAAAAATGTTCATTACGTGCCAGGAGCAGGGCCATGAAAAGTGAGTACGCGCAGGTCCCTCTTCTCAAGGAACTTAAAGTCGAATGAAGGAACAAGAGACACACAAGTAAATGTGAATGAGTGGGGGGAGTGCTCCAGTGGAAGTAGGAGTCACGTGGTTACAGTCAGCACGGTAACGATGGCCAGTGTCATTGAGTGTTTCCGCCGGGCCAGGCACTGTTACTGCGAGTGCTTTCTGGGGCGTACGGGGTGGCCGACCGTGTTCCAGCTGTTCTGCAGAGGAGGACACGGAGGTTAAGTGGCTTACCTAAGGGTTATGCCGCTAGGAAGTGGTAGCGCCAGGATTTGAGTGCCGGCAGCCAGGCACCAAGGCCTGATCCTCCCCCGTGTGTTTTATTGTTTCTTATTCTAGGGCCGAGAGCAAAAAGCCACTCTACAGAGGGATCGGGACAAGGCAGGTTTTGAAATATCAACATGGCTC
This sequence comes from Micronycteris hirsuta, assembly GCA_004026765.1. Classification (NCBI taxonomy): domain Eukaryota; kingdom Metazoa; phylum Chordata; class Mammalia; order Chiroptera; family Phyllostomidae; genus Micronycteris; species Micronycteris hirsuta. The sequence continues at coordinate 6,953 of PVJI01008527.1, forward strand.
ATTACAGATTTTACATCATTGTTTTCTAGCACTTAGCCTTCGCTTACCAAGTCCCTTTTGCTCCCCTTGAACAGTAAATGTTTAGTTTACCCAATAAGGTGGGGTCCTTTTAGGGCAATTCTGTCTCAGAATCAGGAGAACAAAAGAGAAAGTCCAGGCCTGACTCCAGTCTCTGTGGCCGCTCCGTGGCCGAGTCAGGTGAGAAGGGACCTGAAGGGGGTGCCAGAGAGCAGGCCCGTGTGGCTGTCACCCTGTGGTGTGGGCTGTCGGCCGGTGTTGGGGACCCCTTCTCTGGGTGCCCCAAACCATCTTCCGCATGAGGTGGGCGGCAGTAACCCAGCATCCCCGGGGACTGTGTGCCGAACCTCCAATAGGAAACCTCTTCTCAATTAAGAAAAAAAGGCCTGTGACCCAAAATGAGATTCTGCGTACTTCAGGTTTTTTGACAAATGGAGTATAAAATGTTCTACTCATTTGTGTTTTGAATTTAGTGTTTGCCATTTTCACAGAGGAAACTGAGACTTTTTTCCTTACAGGTGAGCTGCACCATAAACTTATTTTGTGGTTGAAGGAGTTGAATTGTTTTCCTAGGGTTGCCGTGACAAGTTACCATAAACTGCCTTGAAACATCAGGAATTCATTCTCTCACATTCTGGAGGCCAGCCCTCTGAAATCAGCGTGCCCGCAGGGCCGTGCTCTCTCTGCCACCTTCTGGTGGCCGCCGGCAGTCCTTGTCCTTCTGGGTCGCACAGAAGCTTTCCTCCGATCTCTGCCTCCTCGGTTACGTGGGCTGCTGCCTTCTGCCTCGGTGGCCAGCTTTCGTACCGGTCGCAGCACGAAGGCCCACCCTCCTCCATTACGGCCTCATTGTATCCGATCCCTTCTGCCAGGACGGTTTCCACATAAGGTTACGTTCCCTGGTGCCAGGAGTTAGGACTTCAGCGTATCTTTTTGGAGGACACAACTCAGCCCACAGCAGGGGTCATGTTTCCAGTAGAAACACCTGCCTCCTAGAGAGACCTGGGCCCTGCTGGGAAACTCCTTGTAGAAGGAGGAGGTCATCGTTTTTAAAACATTGAACACGTGTTTTGTGTAGAGACTTCCAAGTACAGAAAGGTGGTAGATCAGTGTAACCTAAAATCCCTCCTGCCAGAAACACCCAGAAGTGTGTGTAAATATTTATAAAAAAGTTTTAAAAAATGTGTAGCTGAGCTTGAAAGAAAGAAATCCCCAAGTACCAAAAATGAAGGGGGAGGAGCACGTCAAGGGTGGTTAGTGTGTGCGCTGACCCCGAGGCTCCCGGGTGACCAGTCGCGGTCAGCTCAGGGTTTGAGTTTCAGCACCCATGAAGGGAGAGGCCTTTGAGCTTCTGTGGCGTGAGGTGTGGGAGCAAGACCCATGCAGCAGGGCAGGGCTCTGGTCAGGCTACAGCCCTAGTGCCGTGGTAGGTGAGAAATAGCCAGCCCACCGGTACAGGGGGACTCATCTCTGTTTGGCTTTGAATGGAAGAGAAGGTGAAATCTCACTGAAGACATTGAAACCCTGCTGCTGTGCCTCGTGTCGGATTGGAGGTTGAGTGTCTACTCTACTCCCCACGGCCTAGCAGTTCCCAAGCCAAGGTTCACGCGTCAGTGTCGGCTCCGGACTGACGGCGCTCGCGGAGCAGCAGGCCAAGGCACAAGCAGAAGCCTCTGCGAGAAGCGTGCCCCACGTCAGGCCTCGAGGGAGAGAACAGGCTCCACAGCGGGGAGCCCTCAGCACAGAGCACAGAGCCCTGGAGGAGACAGTCCACGAGCGGCAGTCAGTGGGCACCACGGAGAGGGGGACTAGTGTCCCCAGAACTTGAAGGGGTAGTTGACAGTCTGAAAGGAGTAGGCTTTATTTCAGGGTGCCAGGATGATTGAGCGCTAGAAAATCTCGTGATGTAGATGGAAAAAGAAAAACATTCTCCTCTGAGAGGCAAAGAGGTCTGAGGAGCATGCACCCTCTCGTATGAATAAGTAAGAGTGATCACACACGGCCAAGGGCAAATGCCGCCGTGCATTTTAGCGGAAGCGTAAGGAAGGCACAGTCCCAGGTGGGTCTCGCTGGGGACACGGTACCTGTGCCGCAAACAGCTCCAGGGCTGTTTGAGCCGAGCGAGGCCTGCGAGCGGGAGCGCGGTTGTGTCTGGTGTGGGATGGGAGCCCGTGGGCCCGTCCCTGCTAATGTAGATGTCGCCCTTTTGTTTCAGCTTCTCTTCGTCGGGGGCTGTGGCCTGCATGGCGATCTGCTCCTGCCAGTGCCCCGCGGCCGTGGCCTTCTGCTTCCTGGAGACGCTGTGGTGGGAGTTCACGGCCTCCTTCGACGCCACGCGCATCGGCCTCGCCGCCAGGCCGTACACCTTCCTCGAGTTTGGTCTGTAACCCTCTTTTGCGTTTGCTGTTCTCTCTCGTGGCTTGTGTAGACCTGCACCTTAGCTTTGACTTTGACCGCCAAGGAAAGTCGTTGGAGATGTGATAGAATACCCCTGGAGCAACTGTGTGTCAGGAGCTTTCACAGCCGTGCAAGGGGCCTGGTGGCCCTGAGGGCTGACATTCTGGCCTGTCGTCCCTCAAGAGCCGGGTGGCAGGGCGGAGGCCCGGGGAACCCGTACCTGCTGTGCGCCACGGCCCTTGGGAGCAGGGGCCAGCAGACTGGTGCGTGGGCCAGAGCCTGTGTTGTAAATGAAGTGGAACACGGCCATGTTCAGCCCTTTACGGGCAGCCTGCGGCTGCTTTGGCCCATCACCAGCAGAGCCGAGTAGTTGTGGCCGAGCAGCGTGACCTGTAAACCTAAAAGTTTTGCTGTTTGGCCCTTTAAGAAAGTGTTGCTGACCCTACTGTAGAGCTACACGACTCAGAAGGTGCGTGTGGACTTGGTCTTTAATCATTAGGCAAATACAGAAAGTGAGAATAAGTGCTTAGAAGTTCTTGCAGTAATTTAACGTTCCTACACCATGTATCAAAGTATCAGCCTGCCAGAGTTTAGAAATAAGGAGAAACTCAGAGGCCTGAGAAGCACCACTCTGGAAGAAGGTACTGCTTTCTAGGTGATGCCAGAGGTCCGGGGTGGAGGGTGCTCGGGGACTTTGGAACGCAGCATGGTAATGAGAGGGGAAGCACCATTTCCCCAAGTGTGAGCCTAGTCATTCTGAGCTCTTGGAAGGAAGGGGTACAGCTGGAGTTGGAGGACATCTGTGGTCTCTGTGTAAACAGCCACCATCTCCCTGGTGCTGTTGAGTGAGGGGCTGGCAGCATCCAGTGCTGGGGCTCAGGTGCAGGGCCAGCGCCCAGGAGAACTATTTCCACTTACGCCTCGGGGTGTAGCCATAGCCCTCACATTCTGCCATATCCCTCAGTCCCTCGTGTGGTCTGCTGGCCAGCCTACGAGGGGGATCCGGCCAGCATCCTCTTTTGGTGTCACCCGAAGGTGCTGGGGAACTCCCTGGTATGCAGGACCCAGCCTGGTAGACCTGCGACACAGACGGAGAGCTCTGCCCCCAGTCTCCCTGGGAGCCCTCAAACGGCTGCTCTCAGCCCACCTTCTTCCTGCGCAGAGGGCATGCTGTCCCCAAACAGGTGACAGCTGCAGCGTCGCTTGGCTGTCATTTGATATGTAACTAGTGGCCTGTGTTCTCTCCCCTCATCGCTGCATGTGCCTTCCTTCTAAAACGTTGTGCTTAATCTGATAGGAGAGCCTCCCAGCACCATGTTTGCTCGTGATTGGTTAAGAGCGGAATGTGAGCCCTGGCTGGTGCGGCTCAGTGGGTCGAGCACCAGCCTGCAAACCAGAGGGTCCCCGGTTGGATTCCCAGTCAGGGTGCATGCCTGGGTTGTGGGCCCGGTCCCCAGTAAGGTGCGCTCGAGAGGCAACCACACATTGATCTTTCTCTCCCTCTCTTTTTTCCCCTCTCTAAAAATAAATAAGTAAAATCTTTTGGGAAAAAAGTGGAATATGAGGAAAAGTACACTGATATTGGAATTATAAGTGAGTTTGCTTTGCCAGTATGCATGAAACTTGCTTCAGATACTTATTAGTACTTGGCAATAAATTAATACTAGCATAAATAAAATAATTAATATTAATACTTTTCAACTATATAATCCTAGTTTGCCCAACATATTCACATTCATTGGTAACTTTACTCTTACACTCATTTTCTTGAGAAGATCTGGTCAAGAATAACTGTCCCCATTTTTTAAGCTTAGAAATATTCTGTGAGTTGCTCGGGATTATACTCTCGCAAGTGGCTAAGCTAAGAATCAAGTCCTTATCCCCTGACTCCTTCATCACTGAGGTCCTGGATCGTGGTATTGCCTTCTCTATAGATGGCCTGTCCCATTTTAACTGCTCTGCTTCGGGCAGATTGGTGAGACTAGTAGTGACATGTGTCATCATTTGACCTTCATGTATAGCTTGACACTCCTGAGTTAGCTTGCTTGGAAATGTCAAGTTCGTTTTATACACACTGTCTTATAACATCCATTGTGATAAAATGCCCACTTGGGTTGCTCTCTCTTTGCAGACAGCGTCATTCAGAAAGTGAAGTGGCATTTTAACTATGTGAGTTCCACTCAGATGAAGAGCAGCTTAGAAAAGATTCAGGAGGAGCTGGAGTCCCAGCCGCCAGCAGCCCTCACCCTGGAGGACACAGACGTGGCCAATGGGGTGATGAACGGTCACGGGCAGAGGTACTTGGAGCCTGGTAAGTGGCCTGCTGTTCTCTGTCGCTGACGAAGATGAGGGGAGGTTACATATTTCAGAGGGACATTGGTTTCTTTTATCAGGTGGGTGTTTTTATGGGGGGGAGTGTATACAATATATGGGGAGAAATATGGACTGATGATGTTTCCGGGCGGCTGTGATAAAAGACTTGACTGTTATGACAGTGAGTTGGTCTGAGGGGAGGTGACTCTTACAGTGACATTTAGGAGAAGAGTGACTTGGCAGATTGTTTTCTTAACCAGGGAGAAGTCTAGAGGTCTACTTGTTATAAAGGAAGTTCTTTCTTTTTCGCTGGAGGCCACTTACACAGATTTGTACATCTTTGTCTGTCTGTCTGTCTGTCTATCTATCTGTCTACCTGTTTTCTGTCTGTCTCTTTTCCTTTGACAATGAACCCTTATCTCCTCACTTAGTGAAACATTGCGAATCTCCACTGAGAGCCCCTGCCTCCTTGATGGAGGGAGGGGAGAGCTACGGGGCTGAGTGTGGGGGGGGCCAGAGCCAGGGCTTCCAGTGCCGTGGCCGTCTTGCTTCTCCGTGAGGCCTGGGGACACCCCTCCGCCCCGGTGGACAGAGAGTCCTTATCTGGAGAGTGGGGCATCCTGTGACTGAGCCTGGCATCGGCCGCCCAGGCCTTGTGTGTAACGAAGCATGATTGTTGGCATTCCTGGTTTACAGTGACAGTTAACCCAATTTTTAATTAAAGTGGGCGCTTACATTGTAAGAATTTTGTAATGGTGTAGAGCTGAATTTCGCTCTGAAAGAAAGAGCTCTATACTATAGCAATCTAATTATTTTAACTCTTTTCTATTCAACTGGTGGCTCAAATGTTAGAAATTCTGTATGTCATGCTTTTGGCTCAACTTTGTGTTTTAATTTAATGTTTCAACCAATGCATTCCTGGATTGGCTCTCATGCCAATCAGTGAGTTGTAATTTATGTTGGGAATGAGCTTAACTTTTGCAGAAGGGAAAGGCTGGGTAGTTGGACCCCATGTTTCTCCTTTGCCATATCTGAAGACAGGGCAACTTTGTATATATTTTCTGTTTTTAACCATCCAGGCAAGAGGAGCAAATCCAGAAAGTGTCCGCTGCCTACCTTTCTAGGACATTTCACTCCGGTTTGACTCACCCCGTTGTCCTGAGTCTTTACCGGGAGCAGGTCCTTTCTAACAGGAACTTGGACTTGCTCGGTGGAAACGCTAGCACACTGGCAGCAGGCACCAGTGGGGTTGTGCCTAGATATTTGCGCGTGTATGCATGTGGGGGGGGATGTAAGGACAAGAAAGGATGATTTAGAAAGCAGAGCACGAGCAGGGTGGGGCACCCTTTCATTTTGTGAGCCAGAATCAACTCCAGCAGTTACCTCGAAGGAGAGCATGATCATTGTTCTTTGTAGAGTCCCGGAAGCAGCTGGTGGCTTAGATAATCAGTGTTTCCCTCCTCTTCCCAATTATTTTAGAATTTAAACATCACACTTGCTGGGAGTTGCTGTGAAAGCGCAGCGACACTGAATGTCGTCCCCGTCGGAGAAAGAGGGGAGCATTGTACAAGCTGAGGGCGGATGCGTGTGACGGAAGTGCTTTTGGAAGCTGACAGCTGATTTACACAGAAAGCCGTAACTGCTTTCAATCAGGCTTTCTCGAGCCTCGTCACATTTTGTACTGGGTAGCTCTCTGTTGTGCGGGCTGTCTTGCGCAGTGTAGGGTGTTTAGAAGCATTCACGGCCTCTCAACCGAGAGATGCCAGTAATGGCCTGTCCCCGGTTGTGACAACCCAGACCGTCTCGAGACATTGCCACGTGTCCATTGAGGGGCTACGTTGCCCCTGGCTGAGAACCACTGCTTTGAACAGAAAGGACATGAAACACTTGAAAGCCTGTGCTTGCTCAGGGAAGGGCCTCTTTCTGGGAGGAACTCACCTTGGATTCCCAGATCCATTCTGTCCTTCATTTCTTGCCTTTGCCCCTGTAACTACAGCTGCTTTTTAAATTAACATATGTGTTTAGCATAACCTGTCATCAGTGGAGGTCTAGTTAATGTTTTTGTTTATTTTTCTTTCACATAGAAATTACTTTCACTAGACAGCTTTTTTTTTTTTTAATTGTGATTTCATTGTGAAGCTCCGAGTTTCCGAATGGAACCGGTGACGGCCCTGGGCGTCCTCTCCCTTGTTCTCAACATCCTGTGTGCCGCTCTGAACCTCATCCGTGGAGTTCACCTGGCGGAGCACTCTTTGCAGGTAGCCTTTTCTTCGAAGTTCAAAGTGAAGGGCATAGGGTGGGGGAAACTGATGGGGACATGTTTTATCTATAAGATTATTATGCACCAAGTTTTAAAAATTCAAATAAAATTTTAATTTCTAATTTCATTCTTTGTAGTAAGTTGAACAAATATGAAACAGGCTCTTTTGTATCTGTTTTTCTAAGAGGCCAAAAGGGCCTCCAGGACACTGGTGAGGTATGCACAGCTCGGCACAAAGAAATCTGGCCGCCCTGAGGCCCATGGGACCCCAGGGGCCACTCCAGGGGCTGGGTCGTTCACCCAGGGCAAAAGTTTGGGCTCTTTGTCCCTGGCAAAAAGTTGTCTCAGAGTCCGATCTCTGTCATGCAGATATCAGTTCTGTGTGTGCTTGTCAAAAACGGTCACTAGGAAGTTGACTTTCCAGCCTGCTCCTCTCAAATCGCCTTTCTATGTCATTGTTTTTGAAATACTGCTTTTTAATTTTGAAGTATTTCAAACACTTCAAAAAGTATAGAACCATCATGGGCATAAACAGATAGAATACTTGTAAAGATAGAGCCACACAGTAGATTGAGTGCTGGCCTGTGAACCAAAGGGCCGCTGGTTCGATTCCCACTCAGGGCACATGCCTGGGTTGCGGGCCAGGTCCCCAGTAGGCGGTGCTTGAGAGACAACCACACATCAATGCTTCTCTCCCTGTCTAACTCCCTCCCTTCCCGTCTCTAAAAATAAATAAAATAAAATCTTAAAACTGAATGAGTAAAAAGAGAGCCAAAGTACTCATCCATGTCCATGGTGGCTGGACTCTGAAGCGTGGCGGCGTTGCGTCTCGGGGGACTGGCAGTGGCCTGAGCTGCGGGAGCGGTGACGCCTGTGACCACTCCCCGTCCTGGCCCATGTGTGGTGTGGTTCCCACTCCTGTTGTTTGTGATGACGCGCAACCTGTTCGGTACCAATGCCCTACACGCTAGAACTGGTCCTGGCCAGCAAGATGGTTAAGACATAGTTCCTGCCTTGGGGACACGAAGCCGAGTATGGTGACATAACTAAGGAGGTGGCAGTGCCCGGAGATGGGAGGAATTAACGAAAGCCTAGTATTGACAGAGGAGTAAGATTTTGAGAGGCGGTGGGGTTTTGGGGGGTGTATCTGGTCGAGGGCTGAGCACAGACACGTGGGGACAGAAGGGTGCATGGTGCGTCCAGGTCACTGAAATCCATGGCCTGTCAGCCCCTGTCCTGAGACCTAACCAGGGACTCGTGTCTTTCCTAGCCAGGGCCTCGTGCCGTCAGCCATGCCGGGCCAGGCGGGGAGGAAAGTGCTTCATGTCCCCATGTTTCCTTTCATCTAAATGTCCCTTTTCTGTGTTCCTGTTTGTTTCAGGTCACTCACGAGGAGATTGGAAACATTCTGGCTTTTCTTATTCCTTTTGTAGCCTGCATTTTCCAGGTGGGTGAATGTTGGTATTTGGGAGGGTGGGGTAAACCCGTGGCCTTATTTTGTTCTTCTGTGGGAACCATCAGCAAGTTTTCTAGGTTCTGTTTTTGTTTCACCAAGGCCTTGGATCAAATTACAGACAGTGCCAGGCTCTCGGTGGAAGGACGCTAGGCCCACCCTGCCCAATCCTGCCCAGTCCTGTCCTCTAACAGAGAAAGAACTTTGGGCTTAGCAAGGGAAAGCCAGTTGCTCTGGGCCACAGGGCCTTTCAGAGTGGCAGACAGAATCCAGGAATTTGGACTTGACCCCCAGAAAGGGAGGGATGAGATTGCAGTGGGAATTGGGTTGGGTCTCACTAGAGTGAGGCAGGGTCCTGCCTTCTGCTTCTTGGTTGCCAATCCAAGTACAGGAATGTCCTTCTGCAGCCCTGGCTGGTGTGGCTCAGTTGGTTGGAGCCTTGTCCCATAGACCGAAAAGTCGCAGGTTTGATTCCTGGTCAGGGCACGTATGAGAAGGCAACCAATCCGTGTTTCTATCTCTCACAGCAATGTTTCTCTCTCTTTCTCCCTCCCTCACCCCCTTTTCTGTCTCTCTAAAAGCAATGAAAAATGTCCTCAGGTGAGGATTAAAAAAAGAAGAAATGTCGTTCTTCAGAAGTCATATCTTTGTATGCGTATGTGTTTTTAAAACACAGGACTAGCCCTGGCTGGTGTGGCTCAGTGGATTGAGCACGGGCCTGGGAACCATAGGGTTGCTGGTTCGATTCCCAATCAGGGCACGTGCCTGGGTTGTAGGTCAGGTCCCTAGTTGGGGATGTGCAAGAGGCAACCACACATTGATGTTTCTCTCCTCTCTTTCTCCCTCCTGTCTCTTCTGTCTAAAAATAAAAAAATAAAGTATTAAAAATAAATAAATAAAACACAGGACTAGGTAAAAAAAATTTTTCTGTTTTTTTTTTGTTGTTGTTGTTGTTTTTAAGATTCAATTTATTCTTAGAGACAGAGGAAGGGAGGGAGAAAGAGAGGGAGAGAAACATCGATCAGTTGCGTCTTGTATGTGCCTTGACCGGGGACCGAACCTGCAACCAGGCATGTGCCCTCACTGGGAATCGAAACAGCAACCTTGTGCTTTGCAAGGTGATGCCCAACTAACAACTACATCAGCTAGGGCCTATTTTTGATAACGATACTACCTGACTCAAATCTATCCTTAGGAAGTGAAACAACATTTAGAACATTAACTAGAGAGCTTTGGATATTATTTAGTTGTTCTCAGACAAGCTGCGTATGTGAGAGTTGGAGTAAAAACGGGTTTTGAATCTCCTGTAGGCAGAGTTAATTCTAGTAAAGACCTGACTTCCCTTGTCCTCCACTGGGCTAGGATTTTAGCACTTCTTCTTCATGCTTAAGCTTTTTAATTTTTTTAATTAATATTTTTGTTCTTAGGGCACTTCCTCTCTTGCATACATCCTAAAATGGTCTCTTTTTAAGAATTAGATGATTGTGCAAAAAAGACATTTTGCACCCAAAACTGAAAATGCTCTCAGGTTTTAGAAACATGCCCCTGTAGCCTTGAGTGCTGCCAGCGGAAGTCTCCGGCAGCCGCATCACAGGGCTGCGGGGACCTCCCGTGCCCCCGCACCCCCTCAGCTGCGTGCCTGCTCGTTAGCTCTTTTGATGGGGATCACTCTCCCTCCCACTGTAGCAGAGCCTTTGTCAGGTTGCTCTGTTTTGAGAATGTATTTTTTAAAAAAACAAAAAACAAAAAAACCCCAGAGAACCAAAAAGCTGTTTTCACCTTTTGCAGAACAAGAATGGCCCCTTTTCCATGTGATAGCCTGGCAGGAAATAGCAGTCACTGTCCCTGCTGAGAGACCTTTCTCTGTCTCAGGGATGCTGCTTCGGAAGAGTGCCAAGGGAGGGGACTCAGGAACAGTCGTCCCCTATGTAACTGTGACTGTAATTGTGACTCGGGAGAAGCTGAAGCACAGCTCCTCCCCCAGGCCGGCTCACCTGTTCTGACCCCTGACGTACTGGGAGGCCAGTCAGCCTTGCCGGGGTGTCCCGGCCTGGCCCTCTGCCCCCATCTCCTCTTTCTCTGCAGCGTGCCGCCTGGGCATCGCTGTCTGTATTCCCTAAACTTCTTTCAAGAGTGTAATGTTCTAATTCCTCCTGTGGTATCTGTTTCCCGTTTCTTCTCTCTTCCGAGTCTGCGCTTTCGTCCAGTGATTAACAGGAACTTCCCCAGAGAGCCTCCCAGTCGTGCGTCGGGCGTAATAAGCTAGTGCCAGCGTCTTGCATCTGACCCGAGGCCGTTTCCCCGCCTCTGATGGGACTCCCCTCCTGCTGTCGTTCCAGTGCCACCTGTACCTGTTCTACAGCCCGGCCCGGAGGGCGAAGGCGGCGCTGCTGCTGCTCTTCATCTGCCTGGGCAACATGTACCTGCACGGGCTGCGGAACCTCTGGCAGATCCTTTTCCACGTAGGAGTGGCTTTCCTGTCTTCACACCAGATACTGGCGAGGCAGCTGCGGGAGAAGCAGTCGGACTGTGGGGTGTGAAGCGCGGATCCTTCGACTTTCATCTGAGGGTCATCTGTGTTTCCCTTTCGGCTTCTGAACTTGACCTCAGGTTTCCATCTCTGGAATGGCGAGAGTTGGGGCGAGACTCGGGGCTTCTGCAGGCGCGGTTGGAGGCATGAGGCCTTGCGGCGCCCAGGCCGGGCATGGTGCCGAGCGTCCCCGCAGGCTCTCCGGTGCGGCACGTTTACTGGGACAACAGACAGTGGGGGCTCGACTCAGAAAGAGCGTTCTTGGAAGATCAGAATGGGATTATTTTGGCCTTTTAAATCTAATGATGCAATAAACCACTAGATTCAATGATACTAGCATTAGCAATTGGCAGTTCTCTCCGTGGAACTGCTTTGAAATCTGTACCAGTTGAAATGTGACTTGGTTAGTTTTTCAGAGGGTCGATACAGGGTGAATTAAAAACATAAAAATATGGTTCATGGACGTCAGCAAGATAAATTTTGTTTACAGTTTTTGATAACTTAGGTCCAATGTGATACCTTTAGAATAGTTCAGTATATTTTAGGTATAAATTGAACTTGTCTTCACTTAGGGCAAGGAGGGACATAAGCTGAGAAAATGGTTAAGAAAGCTCAATTTACTTAATTTATATATGATCTTTTACAGGGGTGGGACTGTGTGGGCGCAGAAATGTTTTGTGTGTATTTGCAGAGTGTAGCTGAATATTTTACAAAGTAATCAGCAGCCAGTGCTGCTGGATTATAAACTATAAGCATGAGCAAAAATGAGCATTTCGGGGTTCCTCGCAGGGGGTCACAAACTGGAGTAGGGGGGTCCCACGGGTTCACACACTGGCACTTTCCAGACGCAGGTGGCGGAGGGCAGCGCCATCAGCCTTGCACATGGCAGCCGAGTGCCTGTCATTTCAGTGACGATGAGCGCTTGACCCCGTGCACCTCCCAGAAGGCCTCCCAATTGAATTACCCCCTCCCCCTTTCCCAGTCCTGAGTTAGAACAAGGGCGTCATTTTTTGTGAACAAGAGTTACGGAGGTGTTAACTTTTTAAAGGCTTTATAAATACAGAATTAACCCTGTGCTCTGAGAAGGTACTTTTGTTTCTCTCATTGTCAAAGTGTCGGTGACCTCCGTCGTGCAGATCGTGGCTCTAAGTCAGACCCCTTGGGCTGGGCGGTGCCGTTCAGGGGCCGGCTCGGGTTCTTGCCCTCGGATCGCTGCTGGTGGAAGTCTGGGATCTGAGTAGCTCAGCCGCAGCGGCATGGAGTGCTTTGAGTTGAATTATGCAGCCTCGATAAATTTAAAAATCCTATTTTGATAGTGTTTAAGCGTCAAAGACCATTGCAAGAGATACCGAGCAAACGGGGCGGGGGGCAAGACTGTTGTTTCAGGGAGCGCGGTTGTGTTGGTTGTCACTGGTGGTCATTGTGACTGAGCTGCCTTGCTGTCTCTTTAAGAAAAACAAGTTTATGTGACTGGGAACTGTTAGGGAAATGATGCCAGAGTAATTTTATTTTCTTATAATTTTTTATTTTTAATCGAATGAAACATCTGGATGTGAAAGTTCTATTGGCAGCACCCTCAGATGGGAGCTTCACAGTTGTCTCTCTGTTGAGCGTGGATCTGCACGCTTTTCTGCATAGCCAGCGGGTGCAATGTGCAGGCTTTCTGGGAGATAATTTTGAAGAGATGGTAAAATAGAGTGGGAAGCCAAGGAGGCGAGACAAGTCCTTTTATGGTAGAGGCATAAAAAAATCTGCAAAGGTTGGTAAGGACAGCTTACCAATGACTTGCTTTCGGTTCAAGCCCGTGTGCCATCGGTGTTGCCGTGTGGCCTTGGCCCCCACCCAGCTGCTTTGGGCTCCTGGGCCTGTGACCCGCGTTCAGACAGCGCTTCCTCCTGGGGAAGGCTTCCTGGGCTAGCAGGCGTGATACCCGCACTCGGGTGAGGGTGGGCTTCATCGGTTCACATCGGCCTGGGCGTTGAGATTTACTTTTGCAGGTTAAAGGGGAAAGAGACACCAGACAAGCGTACAGAATAGTGGCCACATAAGCACTGTTTAGGCTCAGTTCACTGGAGGAAGAAACTACTGATAAGGAAGAAGGTCTGGAGATTTCATCCAAGGGAAAGCCCAGGTGCAGGGTCTGCTTGGTCCAGGCCTGGGGGTCTGAGGCCCCCGGGTCGTCCTCGATGCCAGGAAGCTGGCTGGCTTTCTCACTCCACCACGGGCTCAGTGCTGTGCCAGCACCTTTGTTTTCCCAGTGGTCCAGTGCCACCTGCCCACCCCCCTCGCAGGACGAGATCTAGGAATAGATGAAATAATGTTGAAAACAAAACCTCAGAAGTGCCTTCTGCTAGTAGAAGCAACAAGTTCTGGAGCATCAGCGTGTCGTGCCCCACGGACGGGATGGGGCCGGGAAGGTGGCTCAGCGCTCCGGAGCAGGGCTTCCCCTTCCCCACGTAGGCCTGGGAGGAAGCCCAGGGAGTCTGGTTTTCTTCTCCCTGGGCTAGCCTAACTGTGCCTGGGTGTCCTTTTCCTGGGTGGAGGGAGTTGGGCACGTCCCTCCAGTCCTGGAGGCCCACGGCCTGCCGCAGACGGAGCGTGGCCGTCGCCCCCCTGTCTGGCTCCCCCCGCCCGCACTTCCGTTACTGGGAACTCTGCTGACAGGCGGTGTGAATCCAGGCCAACCGTCTGAAGATCTCCAAGAGGCGGGGAGAAGGGTGGAGGAGCGCCGCAGTGAAAGCGTGTCGTCATCACTCCCACCAGCCTCGCCTTGAGCTCCCAGCTCTTCGCCTGGCTGCCATTCTCCAGGTCTCCCCCGCCTCTGCCCCCCGCACTGCAGCCCTGGCCACAGGGGCCGACACTGGGCTCTGCAGGGACGGGAAAGCCACCTTTAATTACATCGATTGGGTGGGTACAGGAGTTCCAGAGAGGCGGCAGGTTGCCCTGGGGCCCAGCTTTCTCCCTGTGAGCCCCAAGGGGCCTCAGCACACTCAAGAGGGTCTCGGGGAGAAGTAGCACTTTGGCGGGCAGCACTGCTTAGTCAGAGACAACAGGCAGCCAGGCCAGTTGTTTGGGGGTGCGAGAAGTGGGGATGTGGGGGAGCAGAGCTGGGGGCTGTCTGTCTGCTGGGAGACAGCAGCTAGCAGCTGCCCCTTGGCAAGCTGTAGTCCACCCAGGGCTGTTCTGTGAAGGAGTCGGCCGTGCGTTGTAACACGTAGGACAGGTGGCCCCTGAGAGCCTGCTGCTTGCTCGGTTCTGCAGGCGAGGCCCGAGGACCAGCAGCTGGGTGTGTGCCCCAGCTGTGGTGCTTCAGCCCGTTGTTCCTACACGAGCCCTGCCCGGGTTCGGGGAAGCTCCACCTGTGTGCACGGCGAGTGTTCCTGATGGTGGAGGGGAGAGAGTGGATGTGCCCTTGAGAGATGAGGCTGGTGAGGGAGCATGCTGGTCAGCTGGCTGGAGGGCCTGGCTTGGCTCTGTCGCTCGGCCCTGCACTACGGTGGACAACTCCTTGTCCATCAGCCCCAGCGTCCTCATCTGGGAAATGGCGTCAACACCAGCCTGCTCCCCCAGCATGCCGTCCTGAGGACAGACGCCTGGTGGAGGAGAGCGCTGGGGGAGCCCACTGGGCGTGTGCTGGAGGGGAGGCTTTGCATTCACCCGCTCTGCAGAGGTTCTGCCTGCCTCAGGCAGCACAGCATGGCAGTGTCTTCTGGCCCTTCCAAAACAGGGGCATTTTAGGGTGCTGCAGTGTGCATAGCCTCATTCTGTCCCCCAGAACCTGTCCCCCAGACCTGCCTCCTGCCTTCCTGGCACAGAGCCCCTGGTTCCATTGGCACTGAGTCCTCCAGGGTCCAGGGAGGCCGGTTCTGCTGGTTGTGATCGAGGCCCGTCCTAGGGAGCCAGGGACCAAACCTCGAGGTCTGTCCCCAAATGAGGAGAGTTCTAGTTTTCCCCTCTGGGAGCAGTGATGTCAAACTTCTGTTGCTGGGGCAACGTCATTGGCAGGGAACCTGTGGAAACGGGCTTGTCAGTGAAATCTGGGAATGGCCGGATATGGAAACATCTGGCGGTGTGTACCGATGACAGAGCTGGAGCCCACAAGCGCCTTTTATTTCGGGTAAGTTTACCAAATCCATTCTGTTCCTCTCACCTGCGCTCGGAACGGAGGACCTCCTTTAACCTCTATGCCTCCGTGCTTCGGGGCTTGCTTCAGAGGCAGTGTTTGATGAGTTACTCAGCTGACACCCAGGGTTCTGTTTTGTTTAATGGGCTTTTCTACTAAGAGCATAAAAGATTGAGGCTGACTTAGCCAGAGCGACCACTTCACGTACTCCTTTCTGAGTGCTTGCTGTCCGCGCTATACAAGCGTCTTACTGTCTTTGTGTCGTAACAAAGATCCGTTTTGAGGCAACGATGGGTACCTTTGAACCAACTTCCCCGCAGCACTGAAGCCTGAAGTTATGCTAATGTATGCAGAGAATGTTGTGCGGCCGTTTATATACTGTGTATATGTATGTTAAACAAGGTGGCTTCAGAGATGGTGGGAGAATAAATCTAAGGTGCTTATGAACTTGTGTGTTTGTGTGAAACATTCTCAGCCATGGGCCCACGTTCCTGGGCCTGGCATAGTGGAGGGGAATGTGTCGTGAGACGTGAAATCCAGGTCCTCTTATCCAGGGAGGCCTGGACGGGTGCGAGGGCTCAGAGGGTCTTCGGCACTAATCCCCAGACTCTGGAATGCAGCCACGGGTCCAGGAAAAACCTTAGCTGCTGCCCTGGGTGGGGGCTGGGAGGCCTGCCTTCCCTACAGGCTCTGTCCCTGTGCCCCAGGGTGTCCCAGGGCAGGAGGGCTCCCCTCCACCCTGAGGAAGAGAAGGGTTTTCTCCCAGGAGCCCTATCACGAGACGGCCACCAGGAGGCGCCACTGCCGGCCACAGCACCGAGACTGAGCCCTTTTGCAGAGGTTGGTCCCGAGGCAGCTGATCAAATTCCCAGAAAGGAAGTCAACCCACCAGCCTCTCCTGATCGTGCTCCAGACACATCGGGAAATGCACGCCCGAGCCTCTCTCCGCCATCTGTCCTGCACGAAATCTCCTGGAGGAGGGCAGAGACTTCCCAAATAAACATCTGACTGACTGAGTTCTGGGCTGTGGGAGTCGGCAGAGCCTTTAAGATACCATCTGGTTCAACCCCCTCGTTGCTCGGGTTGGGGACGTTGAGGCCCATGCCAGGGAGCCCATGTAGTGCCGCCCAGGGCGCCTTCCCCTGGGCTGGGAGTGAGGTGCTCTGTACCACTGGGCAGCGCCCACAAAGAGTAAGAGGGGATCTGGGCCCACGAAGGGTGCCCTTTCTGGGCCGGGAGGGCTGGGTGCCAGTTCAAGCTGATGAAATTCCTTTCTCTCGGGCTCTACCCCGACGGGGCCAGGTAGCAGGAGTCCTGCATGCAGCTCCCAAACAGCCATGGTCATGACAGTGGAGGAGTGAGGCCCAGAGAGGAAGGGGCCCACGTGTGCACCGGGCAGCAGGCACTGCCTGGCCCTGCTGAGTCAGCCCTGAGACACTGCCGGATCCGATGTGGAAGGCGCAACCTACAAAAGCTCATCGAAGAACACAAAGGAGAGTATGTGCCCTGGGAAGAAAAAGTGCTTGCTGAGCAAATGTCACAGGCATGTAGCCCTTAAAACAGAGGGATGGATGAATTTGATCACGTACACATAAAGATTTCGTGGGCAACGTTAAATAATAGAAGATAATTACAATGACTTCCAATCAGGGATTAATACACAAGCAGTTCCTGTAAGTCAGCAAGACAGACAGAAACCTCCGTAGAAAAACGAGCAGACAATTGGAAGAAAGAAAACCCCAAAGCTAACACGCACGCGAAGATGTTTGGAATCATTAGAAATATAGAGAGACGTGTAACAGGGAGGTATCACCTTCTGCCTGTTAGTTCAGAAAGAAATCAGGAAGTGGGTGGCACCGAGGGCTGGAGGGGCCACGGGGTGGGCGACTTCATGCACAGCCACCTGAAGAGGGGTGCTACTGAATGTGCCCCCCCACTCACGTGTCGAAGTCCCAACACCCCCTTAGTGCCCGCCACACACACCTTAGAATGGGGCTGTCTTTGGAGACAGGAGCTTTAAAAGGCAGTCGAGGTAAGATGAGGTCCTATGGGCGGACCCCAGCCCAGCGCACCTGCTGTTCCTGTAAGGAGAGATTGAGACGCAGACACTGGCGGAGAGGTGACCACGGCAAAGTGTGGAGAAGGCGGCCGCCTGCAAACCGGCAGAGAGGCCTCAGAAGAGACCAGCCCCGTGGACACCCTGGTCTCTGACTTCCAGCCTCCAGAACTGTGAGAAAATATATTTCTGTGTTTTAATCCACCCAGTCCGTGGTCCTTTGTGATGGCGGCTCCAGGTGACCGATGCAGCTACCTACCCAATCGGAGCGTGCGCACGCCTCATGATGTGGGGACTTCAGCCCTGGGTTTACGTCCCTGCACAGATCCCCGAGGGGCCCTGTATGAAGGTAGGTGTTTGCCGAAGCATCATCTGTGTTGGGAGGAAGCTCCTGCGTGCCCCTCATGGGCAGTCGGTGTGCACCACGCAGCAGGCAGAAATACCGGGTTTAGAGGTAACCCAGCGGAGTGGGTGGGGCTTCACAATGTAGAACTGAGCGGAAAACGACATTCGTGTGATCAGTAATAAATGCGCACAAAACGGTAAAATATTTTGTAAGAGTACTTGTGTATTTAAAAAGAACACGTGTTCAATGTGTTTGAACGGTTGCCTCCCGGGGGCCAGGAGCGTGGGAGTTGGGTATAGAGGTAATGAGGAATTAAAAATAATAATAAAAGAGGGTCCCAGGTCCAGCTCCGGAGGGCCCGGGAGAACCAGATGCCTGCATTGCCCCTGGAGATCCTGCCCTGGGTGTGCCCAGGCCTGGCTGGACTTGATGAGGCCGAGAAGGCCTGCCTTTGGGGGGCTCTACTCTCCCCATGCTGCCAGTGTGTTTGTCCCTCCAGGGCTTCTTCAGTGGGCGGGTGGGATGGGAACCGAAGCCAAGGCCAGGAGTTATAATGGCCAGGGAGGGCTTCTGGAACCCATGGGGCCATGGGGCCATGGGGTGGGGAGAGCAGAGAGGAGGGGACTTCAGAGGGGAAAGCAGGCGGGTGCGAGCTGGACCAGGCCACCGGGGACTGTCTCCTTCCAAGATGCAGGCTATCTGACCAGTAGTTTCCTGGCGGAGACGTTTTCCCACGTGAGGCCCTGAGCTGACAGCTCTCACAGGGATGAGGAACACAGCTGCAGGGGGACAGGGGTGCCCCCATGGCAAGGCCTTCCTCCTGCCCCAGAAATAGCCTGCTCTGGCCCCAGAGCCAGGAGTTCGAGCCTGGGGAGCTAAAGCCGAAGGAGGTGGGTCTGGGCGGGGGGAAGGGAGCAGGAGCACCACTGCCCTGAGGGGTGGGTCCTCCAGGCACATTTTCCGAGGCCCCAGGGATTGGAGCGGGGGCCAGGGACACAGGGCCAGCTTTGGGATGGAGTTTCTCACAGGGCTGTCCAGCAGGACATGGGAGACGGCGGGCCCTCTGCCCCGAAGGTGTGCAAACAGAGTTAGGATGTGTAGGGTGGCCCCTCGGAACATGCTGTCCCCATCTCGAAGACATTGTCGCGTCCTGGATGCTGGTGTCCGGGGGAGAGCTGCCTGTCTTGCCAAGTGCCTCCCGTGTGTCCACCCCACGGGGCGAGCCCAACGCCAGTCATAGGAAACAGCCCGTGCCAGCTCTCGTTTGAAGAGTAAATATTAGTCTTTTCAAGAGCGGCCTGTTCCCTATCAGTCGGCACCGAGGACACTGAGCCAGGGCAGGGGATGGGGGATGGGGCACCTCTTGGTCCCCACATCCAGATGGAGTCTGTGGGCCTAGGTCATTGCTGCCATGTTCAGGCAGGCAGTCTCCTGAGCTCTGGAGCCCCTTCCCAGGGGAGATTCGGACGCCCCAAGCCCCCAAACCCTAGTGTGCGGCTCTGCCCGCAGGCTGCCCAGGCAGCTGCCGCAGGGGCAGGGACTGCACGTTCCGAGCTGGCCCCTCAGGTCTCTGGGCCCCAGCTCCAACCTACGTGGTCTGAAATCCTGATTACCAGGAAGGGGTGATGATCTGCTCCTGCTCCACTGTCCCCGCTTTGGGGAGGCCTCCTGTGACCACCCCTTCATCTGGCCCCGCATCCTGCTTCTGTGACTCCTCTCATTGGTTATCTGACTCCTGTGTGACGGGGCCATCTCTACGAGGGCAGGGCCCTGCCTCGGTTGCTGCCATGTCCTCTGTGCCTGGGACCCGGCCCACAGTTAAGTGCCCGGTAACTTTCTGCTGAATAGATGTACTGATATTAATACTTGAAAGTATTAAACAGATGTAACTCTCTTCCCCAGCCCTTGAAATTGTATTCCTCTGAAGCCACTCCACCACTATGACCCTGGGGAAGGGTGGGGCAGTGAATGCCATCTCAAGCAGAGGAAGGGAGGCCACTGCCAGCTGATGAGTGGTGGGAAAAAGAAGGGGACGACCATTTCAGACATGTGTCCTGGTCTCACCCTCTGGAAGGAAATCTTGAGGGCGAAAATTGAAAGCTGAAAATAGAGAGGCGTGTGTCCCACTCTGCGTCCGGAAGCCTGTGCCCCTTCGGCGGCCCTGTCGGATGAACATGGGGGAGGCACGCATTTGACGGCGAGAAGGTCTGAGAGGGCACCACCCAGCCTCCCTGCGCTCCCAGAAGCCTGGAAGGGACTTAGGGGCCCTGTGTGCCCCACAGGGCGCGCGGAAGGTGGCTGAGGTGGAGCTGGTGGGCCTGCCATGGCCCTGCCGGGGTGGGCGGGAGGTGAGCCCACCGCAGAGGCCACGGCAAGGGCAGCTGGCACTCGGGACTGGGTGGAGGCATGGCGAGACTGGAGGGGCCTGAGGGGCCAGAGCGAGCCAGGGTGGAGCTGGGTCAGCCAGGGCAGGCCCTGGGACCTCAGCTACAAGGACAGGCTCTGAGTGCCCACGCTGCAGACTCTAGCTGTGGGCCAGTGAGTGTCCGCGAAAACTCGGGCGAAGGGCAGCACCAGGACCTTGGTGTGAGGTTCCTCCTCTCTGCCACCCAGAAGCCACCTGCGTTGGACCCTCTGCCTTGTATCCTAGCGACCTACCTTTGCCAGTTCGGACATGAGTGAACGGACAGCCCCTCACCCCAGCTGCCCCCCACAGTCTGCCCAGAGCTCCTCTGGAGCCCTGGAGTGGGACGCCCGAAGGAGCTGGCCTGCCACCCCCATGCCAGGCCCGAAAGGAGGAGGCGCTGGCATTGCAGACCTTGAGCAACAGATGGTGGGACCAGCGGTTAAGGCGCTCCTGTCCCTCGGGAGGACGATTCTGGGGTGCATTCTGCCGCAGCTCAGATGGTCCTAGTGGACAAGAGGTCCCCTTGCCACAGCAGTGACAGCTCCATGACCCTCCTTTATTGTGGGTATTCCCACTCTCCGGTTCCCATCTGTGTTTCCTGGTCAAGGGCCCTTGACTCAGGCTCTGCTTTCTGGGGACTCAGGTTACCAGGCCACCTGAGCCTCTGGGCTAGAAATCGCCCGTGGCAGTCAGCACCCCTCTCTGCAGTGCATGGGCTGGAAGACCAACGCCTGCCTTTCCCAGATGCCCTCGCTGCTGGGGATCCGGGTACTGCGCAGGCTCTGCCACATCCTTCCGGAGAGGGGTGAGAGGCACGGGGCGGGGGCCCTTCTTCCTGCGGTGTGGCGGCTGATGGGTGGGGCCGGGCACCCACAGGTTTTCGCAGCAGCTGGACACCATGTTCCTGCCACATTTCTGTCACCGGCTGAATGGATGCGCCACTAGGACGCTGGCACGAATTCCTTGCAAGGTGGCAGCTGGGGTGGCGAGAGCGTGAAGTGCAGAAGTGCACCCTACTTCCCACTCCTCCAGGTCGCTCTACATCCGGCTGCCTACTCCGAATTTCCTTCTGCACAAAATCCCTAGCGCTTTTTCTCCCCTGCGCTGACCCATGGTGGGTGCGGCTCCCTCATCTCTGCCACCCACTACACCACCAGGCTCTGGGGGAGGGAATTGGAAAGGCCACCCAGTTACCCAAAAAGGCACCTGAGAAAAGACCAGGGGTCAGACTGCTGGTTGCCTACTCAGTAGCCTTTTTCCGCAGCCAATCGGCTGCCCTTCTGGAAGCCGGGTTGGTCTCATAGCCAGGGCTGGGGACTGTGACCTAGTCCTGGCCCAGGAGCCTGAAGACAGTGTGCAGAAGGTGGCATCTGGGATACAGCCTGCCCTCCTGATAACAGGACACACAGGAAACGTTCTCCTCCCTGCCAGGGGACGGGATTCCTGAGAACATGATGCTTGGGGCAGGGGGTGGGGTTGCACAGCCACCCTCGCAATCATAAGGTGACAAGTCTGCAGAGGAGAAGCAAAACACTGAAGAGGGCAGAGTGGACAGATAGGAAATGCCTAGGTCTGTGGGGACATCGTTGAGCTGCTGAGCTAACCCTGGAGCGGCCTGCTTCTGGCAGGGGTCACCCCCGCGGGACCTTGTCCCTCCGAGCCACAGGGAGGCCAGTGCCGAGGTCTTCCGAGTCCTCTCCAGGTCCCAGGTGGAGGCTCAGGGGACCGGGACCCCTGCAGCCGAGCGAGGGAGGCCTCGGGTGTGAAAGCTGAGGAGGTGGCCCAGAGCTCAGCCATCAGGATAAATTGTATTTAAAAAAATCAAAACAAATGCAAAAATACACAATTAACAAAGTATTCAGATTTTAAAATAAAGAGGCTAAAGAATCGGTGGTGCCACCTGGGTCTGCCCTACTTGTGTGTCCACACGGGGCACACCCGGTGACGGTCCACCTCCTGAAGCAGGGCTCTGGGGTTTTGAGAACTGGGTTCAAGGCCGGGCACCACCAATGACTTGCTGGGGATCCCAAGCAAGCCCCTTCCCTTCTCTCTGGACTTGGGTCACCCCGTCCCGCACAGGGGCTGGGGCGTGCCAGGGTGGCCCGTCCACCTCGTCCCCACGGCCTTCGGAGGTTACTGTCCCTGCTCCTGGGAGGCTGCGTGTCCAGGGCCACTGACTCCTGCTATTAATATCTCGGCCATCCCTGGCCTGATCCGGGCGTTTAATGACTGCCAGCTGTGGCTCCGGCCCCCTCCCCCAGGAGAGATAAGAGTAGTTCCTGTTCCCACAAGGGGGTGGGGGAGGTGGGGGGAGGCAGGTCATTGCTCATTCAAACAGGCTCTGGGTGAGTGGTGGGAATGGAGGGGCCGACACGTAACCACGCTCGTCCCACCCTGGCCCATCACACTAGGCGGCTCTGCTCCTCTCCCCGGGGCTCTCTCCCCAGGGATGGACTCCCTGTGCACCCCTCCCCCCGGGGCTGCCCGGTCTCCCCACCTGGGGCCCTTCTCAGCCGCCAGAGGAGCCTGCCCCAAACCCACCCTCGTCCCCTTGGCATCATGGAAGACACCTCCACTGGGCTCCGGCTGCAAAGGGCCCCCAGCACCTGCTTACCTGGATTCAGGTGTCCCTGGTACCCATAAGCTTCCTTGGGACCCAGAGACTACCCGATGTCGCCTCCCCTGGAAGCGGCTCTCAGTCCATTCTGCTGGCAGATGGGATGCCCCCACCCCCAGCCCATCCTTGTGTTGGCCTCTGCCACCAAGACGATGGTGGCCCTCTGCACCAGGATGCTGTGGGGGAGCTTCTTGGCTTTGTCTTCCCAGGAAGTGACCGCCTGAGTTAACTGCCCTTTGCCCTTAAGAACTGGGGTCAGAGCTTGGCCGAGGGTGAGGGCCTAGTCTGTGACCGACCATGGAGACCTGGCTCTACCTGGGGCCCCCGCTGGGTCTGGGGCCGGGGTCACTGTGTACCACAGTGGTTGGGGTCTGGGCCTGAGGGCCGGCTCTGGGTCTCCTTAATCCCTGGGGCCACCAGTCCTGTGTCCTCGCCACCTCCTCCCTCTTCCATCTCACTCCGAAATGGAGCCGAGGAGAGTGTTGGGGGCCCCAAGGCCAACCTCGGTGAAGCCCTTCAGGTACCCACCAGGTGGCGATATAGATGAGCTGGTCCCGCCGTGAAAGGCAGGGGCGTGCTCCTGGAGCTGGAGGGGAGAGGGGGTGCAGGTGAAATTCACTTTGTGGTCACCCCACTCCCCCCACGACTTCACAGGTAGTTGGGATGTCTGTCTGGGCCTCTGTCGGCCCATGGCGGGGGTTCCAGCTCCTCCCTATTCCTGAACGCCCATCCCTGGGCTTTTCACACCGGCCAGCTCTCAGGGCAGGGCCCGATCCATGGCCCCATTGTTTGCCCCTGTCTTGGGTTTCTCTGTGTTTTATTCACTTTCCACCCTCCTGGCTGATAACGCTGCTCCTCTCCCCAGGGCTCTCTCCTTACCCTAAAGCCCTGACTCACTAAGGTGGGATTTCAAGCCCTGGATAGGCTGAGTCCAGCTTAGTTTGGGGGCCCCTCCTGGCCTATACAGCCCTCAGGCAGCCTGGAAGGTGGGGGGAGGGGAGCGGGGGGGGGGCGCTGCCTTTTCCTCTGCAGATACTTTGCTTCTAGGCTCTGTTGACTCCTCCCATTTCTCCTCTTCCCCTCCCCCTCCCCCACCAGCCTGAGCTCATCCCTCAGTTCTCTGACCTTGTTCTCAGCACAGCCTTCATCTCCTGCGCACCCTAGGCCCCTAGAATCCTGGAGCTCCCCCTCCGGCTGCTCTCTTCCCCAGGAGCCCGAGGACAGAGCCAGTGGCAGAGGGCTCTGGGAAGCCTCCCCCTCATCAGCCAGGCAAGCCTGAGCCAGGAGCTAAGCTAAGCCACCCAGCTCCCTCCCCTATTGTGCAGGTGGAGAAACTGAGGTCCAGAGAGGGGCAGGGACCTCCTCATGGTATCAGAGAAAGTCTGACACAGAATCAGGACCAAAAGACGAGGGCTAGGTCTTCTGGACCTCACTGAGCAATAGGGCAGGTGGACAAGGTCTCTGGAGCCAGTTCGGGGTCCTCGAGTTGGGAGAGGGAGAAAGAAAACCGGAGAGACTGAGCGATAAGCCCCAGCTGGGCGAGGGGAGCTTTGGCTCACTGCGTGTTCCCCACCTCTCATCCCCCTGCCTTGGACTAGGAGGGATGCGGGACTCTCAGGGAAGAACGGAATGAGCTCCAGGTGTCCCGAATGCCCTAGGTCTCCCCCACTCACACCTCACTGGTTGGCCTAGCAGGGGGAGGGAGAGAGGGGCTGAAAGTTCTCTCTCCAGCAGGGCAGGTAGTGCCCCCCCAAAGTCAAAACCAGGGGCACTGGCTCCTTCTCTGTCCTACAGCTGACGACGTGCACAGGGCAGGCGTGGAGTGGGTTCTAAATGGGGAGGGTTTGTCACCCCTGGACACGCTGGACCTCAGATCACATATGCCCAGGACCGTCCCCGCTCTGGCTTCATGGGCACTCTTATCCTGGCGACCCCTGATTCCTATCCTGACGACCTCGGACTCGGGTCCCTGTAAGGGGCTGGGCTACAACGGTCCTTCATGGGCGCTAGGATGGTGGCGTGGGGGCAGCCCAGGGCTCCGAAGGAGCTCTGCAGCCAGTCCGTTCCGGCCTCTTGTTACCAGCCTGCCATCCCTGTCCTACTCCTGCAGCAAGACAACCTCCTTGCAAGTAAGTCTGCAGGACGTGGAAGCCAGGGAGGTCAGCGCGGGCGATGGCCTTGGAGACACCGCTTGCTGGTTGACGTCTCCCTGCTGCCTCTCTGTCTAACCCTTTCTGTTAGCGGCATTGTCCCTGCTCACTCACTCATTTGGGTGACATTGGTTCTGTCCTCTGTCTTCTCCCTCTTGGCTGCACCCTGGCAATGGCCACACGGTCCCCTCACAGCCCAAGGGCTCCTGGTCGGCAGGAATGCCTGCAGCTTGTGACAAGCTCATATGTGACCGTTTCTGGGACTGTGGGCAGACCTGTTGGCTATTATGTACTGATCCAAGAATAGAACCGTCTCTCTTTGGCAGGAGTTGGGTAGGGGAACACAACGGGGACCTGGTGTCACTCACTCACACTCAGAAGAAAGAAGCTACCCCTCCGTGAGATGTCAGGCGAAGACCCTAAGAACTGTATTCCCACCCAAAGCCAGAGGGGTGGCTTCAGTGCACCCCTGCTCTGAATGGGGGGAGATGGCCGCAGGTGGGAAGCTAGACCCCACCTTAGGCCACACGGGACATCAGCCACCAGGGAAGCCACGCCAGTCCGACACAACATTTATTGCTGCACAAGTGTGGGTCTGCTGGCTGGGCTGTGGGCAGGAAGCCTTGGCCGCAGGGCGCAGGGCAGACACTCAGCACTGTGACCACCAGGCGCTTGTCTGGGCAGCGCATGGGCCACACTGCAGGGAGGGTCACCTGGGAACGGGGCTGCAGGGCCGGGGATGATGGCAATCAGCGGTGATACAAATAGCCAAGAGGATCCAGCGTGTTACAAGATGTAGAAACAGCAGTAAAAATTCCGTGCGTTCACTTGCCCCTCAGCCAGGGTTGAGTTCAGATCCCGCTGTGCGACAAGACCGGTACCTGCTCTCTGAGACTCCGTTTCCTGATCTGTGAAGGAGGGACAGTGGTTCCCACCTTGCGGGGTTGATGTGACCATGAAGGACCCGTGAGTGCACATCTCAGAGCCTAGTTCCCACAGTAGGCACCATAGGTGGGCAGCCAAGCGCAAGGGTGGCTTTGGTGGCAGTCTCCTTGAATTATTCCAAATATCCTGGGACCACTCCACTTCAGCGGGGACTCTGAAGACAGCTGTGCTTCCCGAACTAGAACTCCATTTCACAAGCGAATCGGCCTGCGGCACAGCGACTCACTCACCTGGAGGGGCGGGCAGCTAGGAGGACACTGGGGAGGGGACCATCTTCAGAGAGATGCCGGAACGGCAATGCTTAACCCAAAGGGACTCGACAGCAAGGTTGGAACTTCAGGCACTGTTAAGGCGGTAGTGCTGGGTCACATTTCGAGGTCCAGACCTTTGTCAACCATGTTCCCACTGTATTATTTAGGGGTGGGCAGTTGCCTTCCTCAGTTGGTCATGAAAAGGGGTGGAGTCTCTTAAGAATATGCAAATTTCTTGCCATTGATTGGCAGAGACGGCCTTGGAGGGAGGAGTCTGATGACTGCGCTTCACCCAACATCTTCCAGGGTTCAACTCTCAGGGATCTTGCTTAGAAGCCGCTCCAGGTCTAAGCACCCTTCTCTCCCCAGGCAGGCACAAGAGCAGCGTTTTCCAGGGGCTTCCGGATAGTGATCTGGGGACCAGGGCAGCCTCCAAGCCCAGGGCTGGGGCTGGCCTCGCCCCGGCAGGCCTCTGTCTCCGGTGCTGCCCGGGGTGCATAGGTGCGGGCGGGTGGGGTCTCCCTGGACCCCTGGGCGCCTGGCAGTCAGACCAGGGAGTCCTCCGCCTGGAAGCTGGAGCAGCGGCGCGCGCTGGGGCTGACGCGGGTCAGCAGGGAGACTTGTGTGCTGCACGTGGCCCCGCTGCTGCCTCCCGGCGGGTACTGGTATTTGGGGCCCCAGCCCAAGATGCCCTGGGGGTTCCAGCGCCGCCACTTTCGCCGGAGCTCCGCCTGCACCTGGGAGAAGGGAGGGTGGTCACACCTACAAAGGCTTCTCCACTGCTGATTGGGATGTTCTCCAGGTAGGGTGCTGAGCCAGCCAGTCCTGTGCTCTTGGGGAGTCTAAAATTGAGAGACCCGGATGCTCCCTTGGCGGGGAGCAGAATTGGGATTCGTAGGGGCCAAGGTCAAATCAAGGCCTTGGAGCGTGGGGGGTGGGGAAGGCAGAGAAGAGCAGTCAGGGATGGAGAGGCACGCTTCCTGGGGGCGGCTGTACCCCCATTCTTCTGACCCCTGCCCTCAAGCTCACTCCAGCTCATCCAAGTGGAGTTCTGTGCTCCGTAACCAGGGCTTCCCTGGCTGCTCGCCTCCATCCTCACTCACTCTGCACACAGTCACTTAACTGGCACTTCTCAAACTCTCAGGGTACATGCTGGGGCGGGGTACTTAAAATGCGGATTCCAAGTCAGCAGGTCTGAAGTGGGCCAAGAAATCAACATTCTTCACTAGGTCTTACAGGCCACCACTGATTTCCTCGTCTGAGGGCCACACTCGGAGGAGCAAGGTCTAACCCATCCTCACTCTGCTCATGTCCCGTCAGAGTCTGTGGGCCCCCGGGGTCTGGGAGGGGCTTACCTCGCCATTTAGGAAGCAGTAGAGGACAGCCACCACAAAACCCTGAGGAGGAAGGGGGTAGGGGAGGTGAGGCACACAGGCTACAGGAGCCCCTAGCCCTGCCCCACTCCTGGCCCCAGCCCTGTGTCCCCCCTCCCCCGCTTAAGCAAAGGGCTACTGAGTACACAGCAGGTGCTTCATCAATACTTATTACAGTCAAATAAGGCCAAGAGGCCAAGGCCCCAGGCTGAATTCCCTTAAAGCCCAGAGAAGAACGCACCCTTCAGCCAATAATTTATACCTGGAAAGACCCGACGACAAGCTCGAAGACCAATTTCACTTCAGACTTGAAGTCGTCAGGGAAGAAGGCAAACATGGTGTAGTGCACTCCAAACAGGGGGATCAGCAGAAGGGTGGACTTGGCCAGCCTCCTGGGGACGGGGAGGGGCAGGCAGTGGTTGGCGTGTCCACACGTGTGGACACGATAGGGCCTGGCTGGGGGCAGCCGAAGCACAGAACATGGGGACGGTGACCAGGATGTGTGGGGACGAACGTGTGGCTGCCATGATGATTACATCCGCAGCTGGTCCTGTTCCGCATCTGCAGAGCCTATGCCCTCATGCCGCCCAGCCCTCCCCGCCCGGAGGGAAGCATGAAGGAGAGAGCAGGCCTTCTATTCTCAGCCTTCTGGCAGGGAGAGCATAAAGGGGGCCAGGGCTGAACCTTGAGGATGATGCATAGTCGTGGTGTTTCCAGCTCTGTGGCAGCCAATGGGGAGGTGTTCTCAGGTCACATGTGATCCCAGCCCTGTCTCCTGGCCTCAGGTTCCCCATGCTCTATGTGGTCCCATTACAGAAATGGGACCTATTGCAAACTCTGAAGTGCTCTGGGTGCTATTCAGTGTGGTGAATCCAGAAGAGACCAAGTGGGAGGGGGGTGGGAGGGGGCTCTGCATTTCTCTCTCCTGCCTCGGCAGTCAGCCCTGGGAAGCCTAGCATCTGGCCTGAGGTCCCACAGCAAACTGGGGCAGGGAAGCTGGCCTCGCCTCTCCTGTTCCTTCCTCGACCTGGTTCTCAGCCATGCCAGGATCCGGAGCACTGCCCACCCCTCCTCAGCTGCAAACCTATCGCACGCGCCTCGGCTGACAGATGGAAGTTTTCCTTAAATTGAAGCCTTTGGGGGAGGCGGAGAGTGGGAGCTGACAACCCCTCCCCGGGAAGCTCCGTCTCCCCCTCCCCCCGTCCCCACCTACCAACAGCTGTTCAGATTCCATCTCACCCACGTGGACCTGGCAATGACTGGCTCTCTCTGCCTCAGATTCAAGCCCTTTTGAGTAGTTGAATGTTGAAGGGGAAAAACAAGGCCCCACAGGCAAAGGAGAGGATTAGAGTGCACGGGCCTGAGGTGCTACCTACCCCTTGGCACACTGCACACCCCTGCAGGGCCTTCCCTCCAGACACTGGGAGAGAAGCCAGGCCTACGCGCCCAGCAGGAGAGAACGCTGTCACCCAGGAGTGCCAGTCTCAGTCTCATCAGAGAGGTCATGGGATTCCAGAATAGCATCCTAACTCCGGCAACGCCTGACATTTTAGCCGGGAACCTTAAAACCACAGCACCGACTCCCCAAAGAGAACCAAGCCAAGAAGAACATTCTAGAATCCCAGGACTGGAATGTCCTTGTGGGATCCCCGGCTTGTCTTGTCTGTGCAGCACTAGTAACCTGTTCCCTTCTGTGGGCAAGCAGACTCCTACTCACCTCCCTCAGCTTTTCCTGTTTCTTTTGTTCTGTCCTCAAGCCCATTGTTCCCGCGAGACCCTGCCTGTTTCTCCAGTCCTCCCAAGCACAGGGAAGAACCCTCACACCTTTCTGAGCCAGGAGCATGACTGCTGTCCCACGGACACTGTGCCCCCTCCCGCCCCCGCCATGTGACATACTCCCAAACCCTTGAGCGGAGGGAGTGTGTGTCAGTTTCCTCCCCTGTAAAATAGGGACAATTTGGGGAGACGGTGGGGACGAAATGAGATGACAGATGGAAACCCCTAGTACGTGCCAAGCATGTGAGCTGCATGTGAGCGTTGTTCTTCCTGGGGGCTACTGAACCCTGAAGATGGCTGTCTTGCTGATAGGCTGGGGGCTGCCCCAGCATGTTCATCACTTGTGTTTATTGTGCCCTTTTCTGTGCCAGGCACATGCCAGGCCCTGGGTGCACAGTGTCAACAAGACACAGCGTACCTACTGTCTTCTCGAGCTCCCTGCTGGGCCGCGGGCTCGTACCTGGATTGGATCACATGCTAGGAAAGTGACGGCAGGGGAAGCGGACTCGGGACTCATGTGGGGCTGCTGGAGGGCACGCTCATGCCTGGGCCAGGCCATGGGGCAGAGGTGGGCAAGGGCACACGGGGTGATCTGAGGACCGGGAATGGGGGTACCGGGACAGCCAGGGCACTGGGGGACCACTCACGAGTATGCGCTTTTTTCACTCTTCCTCACATCTGGGGGCTGCAGCTTCTGCACCAGGATTCGGATGATGAGAATAAACATGATGAAGTTCACCTGGTGGGGGACTCAAGGTCAAGTAGCAAGAGAGGGAAGGCCAGGGTGTCCGGACCCCCTGGGCTGATAGCCTGACTTGTCCCCTAGGGCTCTGCCGCCCCCCCATTTTCACCGTTCTCTAGTTTTCCCCCCTTGGGCAAGTCATCTGCGAACTCTACTCCCCACCCCTGAGGCCAGGGCCTCCCAGGCCATCTTCTCTACTTGAGAGGAAGAACTGGGGGCGAGGAATGGATGGGGATGCTCCTGCATCAGGCATTGGAAAGTCTAGATTTCAGTTCTGACCTAGACGTGAATTCCCTGCGCAACCTGACTACCCAATCTGGGCCTCAGTTTCCCCATCTCTGAGTGGTGGGAGGAAGCCTTACCAAGATGGATGTGAGGATGGGTGTCTTTAGGATCCACCACAAAAATGAGGAATCGATGGTGTCCCAGCATCTGGGCAGAGACGGGAGGGGAGGAGAGCGGCTGTCCTCAGCTACAGAGACGGTCAGCAGCTCTCCCAGTTGTCCCCCGCTCTGCCCCCAGCCCCTTTAGAGGCCATGGGCCCCGACTCAGTTGTCCCTGAGTCCCTCTTATCCCACCCAGCGGGTCAGCCCCAAGGGATGGCAGCCAGGAGGAGGGGGCAGGGCAACAGCTCACCCATAATCCTCAAAGTGGATCTTGGTGATGGTCCACGCCATGGTGAATACGCTGGGCACCCCTGTGAGGGCCACAGGAGAGAGGAAGAGAGGAGCGGGCATGGGAGGCAGGGCGAGGGCGTGCGGGAGGGATTAAGGACGAAGAAGCAGAGAGAACGGGCGGATTACCAGGGCGGCCCCCTGGGGTGGCATCGGTTGTTCACTGCGCCCCACAGAGGGGCTGAATCTGTTGCCCAAGGGGCTGTGCCCACCTAACGGGAGAGGTTTTTTCTAATTTTGGCAGAGGCACTTTGTAGACCAGCAGCGGTTCTGTGTATTTCAAGGGTTGAAGGGGAACTGGAAAGATATTCATAGAACCTGGCTGTCCCACGGTTCAGCCCTGAGGGCACCTGCCCTGGGTCTTTAATCACCCCCCCAACATTTGGGGGACTTTAATCACCCCTTGGCCAGACCATTGCAGGCCCGACCTACAGCCCAGCAAGACCTAAGACTGCAGGCTGGGCTGGCATCCACCCCCTAGGGAGCTCCCCCGGCCTTGCTCCCTCTGTCCCCAGCCTGGTGACCCTCCCCAGTACCATACCCCAGCCGATGAGTATGTACCCCCAGAAGTACTTCCGCTCGGAGAAGAAGGAGACCGCGAGCAGCGTGTACAGGTAGAGACCCTCCACCAGCAGCCACAGGTAGTTGGCCATGACGCAGTACTGGAACAAGACCACGACGGCCTTGCAGCCCACCTGCTGGGGAGGGCACAGAGAGGGGGCTCAGCGGGCGAGCAGGGGTCCTCGCCTGCCCACGTGTCTGTCTGGGGTGACAAGCACTGTTGCGGCAGAGCCAACGTAATCTTTGTTATTTTTGTTCATTATCCCCTCGAAAATGTACTCGGTGTTTTTCCAATTATCCCTGATTTGAGATCATCTGATGCGTTGGACAAAAGCTTGTGGTTTTAATTATCCATCTATCAATTTACCATCTTCTTATTTATATAATTACCCACCCACCTAACCATCCAACCATCCTTCTTCCTACCTATTTATCTGTTTATTCACCCACTCGCCCACTCCACATCCACTGCCAGCTCACTCGTCTATCTCTCCACCTACCATCCACCATCTATTCATCTTCCCATCCGTCAGTCCATCCACACACTCACCTATCCACCTCCCCATTCACCTACCCATCCACCTACTAGACATCTACTACCAACCCACACATCTACGCCTCTGTCTATCCACCCACCCACCCCTCTACCCATTGTCTATCCAATTTTTCTCACTTTATCCATCTATCCTTCCACCTACTTAGCCACCATGCACCTATTTACTCATCCATCCATCCTCCTACCCCCCATCCACTCAATTCCCCCCATCCCACCCCCTACTCATTCACCTTGCATTTGCAAGGGTATGAATGAAGGTGTGGGGGTGTGGGCTATGGGCTGAGGAGTGGGTCCAGGTGCAAGTGTTGAGGAGAGACGGGAACTGAGAAGAGGGAAGTGTGGGAGGGAAGGAAAAATGAGGGAAGAATGGACGAGGGAGAAATGGCCACTCCTCCTGGGGGCCAGAGGAACTAGTGAAAGAATGAGTTCTGTAGGTGGTGGTGGTGGTGGGGGCAATGGAGGCATCATGGGCGACCCCGGAGTAGGGCGACTGGGGGCTCTGGGTTGATGAGAAGGTCTTCTGCGCTCCTCTAGAAATAGTTTCCCACTTCGGATGAAGCCCAGACACCTGCGAGCCAGAGCTTGAAGCTACCTCCTCTAGGAAGCCCTCTAGCACTCCCAGAACATGGGCCCCCACCCTTCCTTCCTGTGCCCTTGGCTTTGAGACATCCTCAGACAGCAGCCTGCCTTCCTCTCCCAATGGCTGGAGAGTCCTTCAGGCCGCACGCCAGTCCTTCCTGCTATGGACGTGCCTGTTTTCCCCAGCCTCTCGCACTTGCTTCACAATAACTCAGCTCTTTCACAGGACACGTCTGTGCACTTCTCCCAGCCTTCGAGAAGCTCCACGGAGCTGCTGCTAATGGATCGGGAAGCCAGTCTCCACAGTTACCCGTGACAAGCCCACTGGGGGCTGCACGCGGCTCCCCAGGCTCTGAGCTGACCCTGCGTGTGTCTGGATGCTCTGGGGAGCTCTGGGCACGGCCAGCGTGGCTCCCCTGGGCCTTCCCTTCCTCTTGGTGCGATGCCTGAGACTCCACCACCATGGGTTAACTCTCTGGGGAGAAGGTGCTGCTGACCCCGGAAACAAGGCACTGCTCCTGCCATTGCCCCTGAAGTTCAGGAATGAGTGGGAGCTGGGGCTGGTCTTGAGCTCCATCCTGTCTCCAGGACACTCAGGGAGGGGGCCCCCGAGCTCAGAATCACCTGGAGATGGACCCCTCAGGGATAGCAATGAATTCTTAGATGCTCTCTTGAGGTCCATTCTCAAAGACGCCCCTGTACTTACTGACGGCAGGGGAGAACAGAGGAGGAGGGCCGTACATCTGAACTGGCTCCACATGGCAAGAGGGGTGGGGGAAAGGGGTGGCGTGGTGAGCAGAGCCCTGGTGTGCAGATGGCAGAGGGTAGAGTTGAAAGCAAGCTTGGAAGTCCTTGCACAGATGGGGAAACTGAGGCAAGAAGTTTCCTAAGGTCACATGGGGAGCTAGCAACTGAGGTGGGATGGGGGCTGTGGGCTCTGGTCATGAAGTGTCCTGTCTCCTACCAACATGAGATGCTTCTCCCTGGCAGGGGCAGGTCGGTGAGCCCCCAGGTGGCCGAGCACCTTCTCTTGTTGTGGGGAGTGGAGTGGGATTGAAGGAGCTGCCAGGTGGGGTCAGGTGGGGGGCTGGCCATCCTTGGAGAGAGAAAGAGGAAAAAGGAGAGAGGAAGGAGGAGGAAGAGAGGAATCCTTTTCAGTGAGAGGAGATGCAGGAGAGACGGGGGATGCCTGGCAGGTCCTCACCGGGGCCACAGGGCAGCTGTCCAAGTTGCTGCTGTCGAAGAGGGTCAGGTCCTTGATGAGGACGGCGACAGCCCTCAGGATGAAGGACAGGAAGAGGTGCAGGTGGATGTAGTTCCGTGTGCAGTGGAGCTTCCTGGGTGGGGTGGGGAGAGCGGGGAGGCTGAAGGGGTCTCGGACCATTCCCCTGCCAACCAACACTGCCCAGTACTCTGAGCAGGGGCAGGGCAGAGGGAGCACGTGGCCCTCAGTGCTGCCCCCGCCCCAGAGGTATCCTGTCCCTAACCACCGTGTGCAGCGGGGCCTCCAGGTGCCTCAGCCTCTGAGTGCCTCGGTCCAGAGCACCGGCCCCACCCTCTAGTACCCTGTGCCGGGGTGCAAGGCCAACCTGTGGGTGACTAGGCTAGGACAGGGGGACACTGAGCCTCGCCTAGTCCCTAGGGGAGGCTGGGAAGGCAGGGGGGCTGGGCAGGGCCCGTGTGCTGCCTGGGGGACGACAGAGGAGGGGGCCTGGAGTGCCCGGGCCAGGCGGGGCTCGAGGGCCGAGTGACTTGGCTGGGTTTGCTTTGAGGCTCGTTGCCGGGGCCGGATCTCACCTGAACAGGCTCAAGATGGCCGTGGCGACGAGCAGGGCGGCGAGGGACAGGCTGTGGCCGATGGTGTAGCCGGTCTTTACGGAAATGTAGAACAGCGCCTGCTGCTGCTGGGAGGGGGCGAGGTGTGGGGTGAACTCACCTAGGGGTGCCCCACATCCCCTGCCTTGGCAGAGGAGGAGGCTGATGCCCAGGGCTCCCAAGGGCAGCTGAGCTGCTCCCTTGAGGACCCAGACCCCCGACCCCCCAGTTTTCACAGAGGGGATAGGACTGCATCCCAGGGTTGGGGTTGAATTCAATCCCTCTCTCTACTCCTTCATGGGAAAAGTCACTGAGGCAAAGAGCGAAGACCTCACAGGGTCCACCTGTCCACACATGCTTCAGCCACGCGTCTGGCATCCCCTGTGCCCAGCAGCCTAGGGACCCCAGACTGCTTTCCCTTTAGACTCCCACATGGGGACACACAGGGATGGAGGAGGTGAAGAAGACACTGTGGAAGTGACGTCACATTGGGGCTCTCGGGGGCTGGGTCAGCAGGATGAGGGGCAGCCGGCCTTTCAGGGGAAGTGGGGCAAGCTGGATCCCAAAGGCTTCTTGCCAATGCTCTCCTGATGTCCTCCCCAGGGTGACACGCGCAGAGCCACGGTCACAGGGCCACCTCCTACCACCCTCCTCCCCAGTAGAGGCAAGAAGTTAAGAGGGACTTAGGAGACTTAGATCCTGCCTGCTTTGAGGATCCCTGAAGAAAGTTCACCCACTTGAAAGCCCTGTCTGGGGAGGGTTTCTGAGGGTGGGACAGATGTCATCACAGACAGACACACACACACATCCGTTCACACACCAAAGCAGCCAGGGCTCCTAGCGGAGGACTCCAATCACACTGCAGCCGCCCCATCAGCATCCCTGCCTGGCGCCTGGCCCCACGTCCCGACGGTGACCACCTACGCTTCACCTGCTCTGGGGCAGACCCCTGTCCCGGGACTGAGACTGGCGATGCTGTCCCTGTCCCCGACTGACTGTTGGGCATCCGAGGCTGGTTCCTTCCAGCCCCTTGGTTTCCCCTCTGCACAGACAGGGAAGACGGTCTCTGCCTGCCTTGTCACAGCCAGGGCACAGCAACGTCCCCGCCAGGCAATGGGGTGGCCTGGCCAGGGGGAGGAGGCTCAGCTTTTGCTGCTATGAGTCATCCTCATGAAAGTATCTCACATCATGGGAGCCAGGGGTTGAGACCTGGAGTAGGAGAAGGCATGGGGAGGGAAGACCCCAGAAACCCTGGCTTCCACACGGATGGCCCCCGGTCCCCAACCTCGGTGGGAGAGGGTGGAAGGAGCTTGGCGGGCCGAGGCCCCCTCATGGGGGCTGGGGCGCAGGGCGGCCCACCTCTTCCACATTCGCCTCCTTGTCATTCAAGCCGCAGGCGATGTCGTAGGGGCCAGGTTCCAGGTCTGCCCAGCCCTTGTCGGTGCAGCTGCGGCTCACGTTGCGGCCTGGGTGGAGGGCAGGGGTGGAGAGGAGCG
Source organism: Micronycteris hirsuta (assembly GCA_004026765.1). Lineage (NCBI taxonomy): Eukaryota > Metazoa > Chordata > Mammalia > Chiroptera > Phyllostomidae > Micronycteris > Micronycteris hirsuta. The sequence continues at coordinate 42,391 of PVJI01008527.1, forward strand.
AGGCTGAGGCCCGGAGCAGGGTGGGTCCGTGGGGTAGGCATGGGGCCTGGCTGCCTCTGCCCTCCTCCCGACTCCCCCTGACCTCTGCTATGTCAGACTGACTCCCGTTGCCCCAACCTAGACCCCCAGGGCCTCACAACGGAACCCAGGGCAGGGAGAAGCCCCTCCGGGATTCCAGGGGACCCTCTGACACAGACGACAGTCAGAGCACACATTCCTGGGCTCAGCCCTGCCCCTTGTCATGCCTGACCCGACCCTATATGCAATAGAAACTCTGATCCTTGAGACTGAAAGTCTGGATCCTTGGCTATCTGAATGATCCCTGACCCTGGCTATGAGCTACATGTTGACCCTTGTCATAGGGCCACAGGGGCAGGTTGGGGTGGCAGATGGTTTCTTTGTCCTGTGGGTCCAGGCAGCAGCCCTCTGGCTGGGGTGGAGGCTGGTGGGGGGGCTTCCAGGCCTCCTGCCTCCTCTGGGGTTAGTCTGCCTGGACCTATGGGCATGGGTCTCCTCCCACACGTGGAGGGACTCAGATGTGCTTCTGGAGAGGGACCAAAGGTGAGGCAGGAGGTGGGTGGGTATAGAGAGACACCTGATAATGCAGCAAATCCGTAATCTCCCTACATGGAGAGGCAGGGAGCCTGGCCAGGCAAAAGGGCATGAGCGAGGGCCGCAGCACTGTGGGATCTTGGGTTAGCAGAGACCGCTGCGTTTTCCCTACCGAAATAGCTACCCTAAACAAGGTCCCTTCAAATGTTTGAAGGTAAAGTCACCACAGATTAAAGGCATGCAGGCCACACATTAAATGCCTAGGCCCCCCGGAGCATTTTGGTGACTTTATGAGCGATCCCTGGCCCAGACCACCCCCATCCCCACCCCCAGGTATTTGTACCCAGCCTGTGTAAATGGCTGCTTTCTAACCCTCCACAATCTTTACCTTCTCCAAGGCTCCTCCAGCTTTCACTGTAGAACCAGGTCCCTTCCAACTCTTCCAGGGAGGCCACATCTTCCCCAGCCCTGGTGCCTATGAGTTGGGGTTGGCCTCAGCCCTCCCCAGTACGTCCCTCACTCACCCACTTCCCTCCTTGGAGTTTACGGTCAGATGCTTGCACCTTGTCCTCTAGTTGTACCCTATTTCCTTTACGTGTTCAGCCCCAACCCTGTCTCCTGTTCCTTTCCATCGTTTTGGGACACTGCCACCAGCTGTGGCTGTGCAGGCTGTTCAGGGCACCCGGGCCCTGGCGATGGAGGAGGGGCTGACTTCGTGTGCAGCTTGCCACTAGGTGGGTTCTGGAGACAGGTTGACTCAGCCCCAGGCAGGGCTGCCTTTCCCTCCTCTGCACAAAGGCTCTGGGTGGGCCCCTGGCTGGCTGGGATTAGTCAGAGGGTGGGCCGAAGTCCAGGTTCTCAAGTGTAGGAGCTGCCTTGGAGATTTCAGCGGAGCCAGAAGGAAGAGCCGTCAGGAGGAATGCAATTACCGGAGTGGCAGGAAGGAACGCAATTAGCAGGCACTTCCCGGGATCCAAGAGAAGGCTGGTTGCCAGGCCGTGCTCAGGGGAGCGCTGTGAGAGTGCCCCGGTGACTCACCTCCTACCTGCCCACATGCTGGGCTCCCCCGGGGGAGCGCTGGGCTAGGGGGGGGCACCATCCTGGAATAGGACACGCCTGGGACTGCTCCTGGATGCCTCAGCGAGGGCGTCGGGGCGGGGGCTATTCTTCACTGCTGAGGGGCCCAAGCTGGCCTGCCTCCCCAAAAAACATTTGGTCTACCTCCCATGACTGCTTTGCAAACAGGGAAACTGAGGCTCAGAGAGGAAAAGGCCATCCAGAGGGAGTCTGTCTGCCCTCTGTCAGAGTCCTTTTCTACGCCCAGCTCCTCCCTAAGTCCCCTCCTCCCCCAGGTGCTGGTTCTCTCTCCATGCTGCCCCTCACAGGACCTTTGAGTGGTGGCTCTTCCCCCCAACTCCAGGGCTTTAGTGCCTGTCCCTGAACACCTGCCTTACCTTGCACCCCACCCCTCTTGCCTCTCCCAGCGCTGCTGACCACTTAGGATATGTGTGTCTGTTTCCTTGCTCCACGTCTCTCCAACAAGGATGCTAGCTCCGGGGGTGGCGGGGGGGTGCAGGCAGCGGGGCTGTTCTATGCCCCTAGCCGCCCCGTGCTTGTCTAGCCCAGGGTCTGTCACTGAGCATGTGACAGTATCTCAATGGAAGGGTGGCAGACCACTTTACGTTGTAAGCCTCTTTGATTATTTAGTGGCAAGAAAGCCACTTCTTCAAGAGGCTCCCCCGTTTCTTTTCTGCCTATGTATGAGCATTCATTTCCACAGAACAGGACGAGGTATGCAAGAAAGGCCACGCAGCGGATCCACGGAGCCGGAGAGGGCATCGGCTCCAGGCAGGGAAAGACTGAGTGAGGAGCAGGCCAAGACAACGGGAACACAGAGCCATAATTTAATCAAGCACCTGTCAATCAATCAGTTATTAATTGCCAAGCAAATATTTAGTGAGCTCCTCCCACATGGTTATCTCTATGTAAATAGTTAATCAAATTCCATGAGTCCTTCAAAGGCCTGATGCCACAGCATCCTCTTCCAGGAAGTCCCCCTGATTGCTTTGGTCGCTTTGACACTTTCCCTTTCTTTTTCAACCCCACTCTAATTGGTGCCTTTTGTGCCACCCAGCTCCTTTGCTCCAACCCAGGGCTCTTACCGTGACGGGGGGAGTTATAGATGAAGGGGCAGGCCAAGACGACCACCTGGCCCCGAGGGGTGGCCGGCCAGCAGGTGATGTTGTCCCACATCTTGCTGCAGCCTGGTGGGTAAAGGCAGGGGACGCATGGGTCAGCATGGCCACCAGGCGCCTCCAGCCTCTCTTCCTCCCCCTCCAGGCTCCCACCTCCAGGGGCCTGCGGTCGAGGGGGAGGCACAGCCCCGCCCGTGCCGTACAGAGCTTGTCCTGACAAGGCGTGGGGAGGAGGCATGACTACACTCCGTGCTCCTCAGTGGGGGGGCAGAGCACCCCCTGGAGGTGTTCTGAACAGCAGTGGGGGGATTCCTTTTTTGCGGATTGGTGCCTCACTCCTGGATCTGATGGGCAGGATCCAGGTCCAGCGGGGCCCTGCACAGTGAAGAAATGCAGAGCTTCGGCAAGGCTTTCAAATGAGCAACTGGGCACGCGTGTAGGTGAAACCCTTGGTAATGACCACAGCCTGGAGCTCTTACTCCATTTCACACACGAACACAGGGCGCTTCAGGCATGTTTAACACGCACCATTTTCCCAGCGCGCAGCTACCGAGCAGAGGGAGAGAGGACTGGGCGTCACTGGCGCGAAGTTCGATGCTTTGGAAGATCATGTTCCCGGCAGTGCGGCTGCTGGGGCCCGTGATGCAGCTGCTGCAACAGCAGCCTGCAGCTCCGGCTCTCCCACTCCCTGAACTTACATTTACAGGCACAACCTTCAGACTGTGTCTTCTTATCTTCCAGGGTGATCGGGCGCAGATATGTAGATAGTGTTTTATTGTACATGGCTTTCCTTTTGACTTTTCTTAGAACATCATGTCTTAAAAAGTGTATGTGTGTGTCTTGAATTTCATTTTGTAATGGTAAAGGAGGCATCAGAAGATATATTTCATAAAAAGGAGGTTTGTTTACGATGGGGTGCTGGATATACTGGGGTTCAGCTAGTTCTTGAGGGGTCTTCATACAGCTGCCGAAGCACCTCAATGCCCTCAGCAGGGCCGAATTGGGGACTGTGGTGGGGGTGGGGTGGTGGTCAGGGGTTGAGTTTGGGGAAGACCCTGTTCACAGGCTGGGTTCTCCAGTGAGTACTATTGGCCCGAGGACCTGGCTGGCGAGGGGAGCACATGGGGTCTCTAGGAGCCTGCTTTTGTAGGCAGATGTAAATGCCATGGTTTTGCCTGCTCAGGGTCTGGGTGCCTCTCAGGGACTAGGACTCCTCTGAACCCCCTCCCCTGAGGGAGGTTTAATTGTCTCCTTGCAACCCTGCCAGTCCCATGGATTTGCTCAGGAAACCCAACCCCTGAGCCAAAGTCAACGCAAGCTGGGCCAAGCCCAGCCCAGCCCAGCCCAAGTCCGAAGGTTCACCAGTTCCCAAGCAGGGGGCCTGGGAAGAAAAGGTGGAAGGAAGGAAGTCCCCACTTGAGGAAGAGCCACGGAACTCGGAGTGCTCGAGTGGGCCGGCAGCGGGGCGGGGCACCTTCCTGGCCTGCAGTAGCCAAGTGGTACCTGCCGCTGAGGGCCGAGAACACCTGGATCCCCAGGGCCAGCCGAGAGCACCGCCTGCCTTCCTTGGGGATCCCAGATCTCCTGCCCCACCCTGTCCTGAGGCTTCTGTGGCCTCACCGGCTCCCAGTCCCTCCTCCATTCCTGTGCCCCCTCTCTGGAGGCCACGTAGGGGACATTCAGGACAATCAGTCCTGCTAGCTGTTCAAGACACCTCCGTGGCCTTTGGAAGGGGGAAGCACTGTTCCCCCTCTTTCAATCAACGACTGAGTTGACCCTCCCAGTTGACAGGAGTTACTGAGTCCAAGGGCAGCTGGGAAAGCAGCCCAGGGCTGTGCTTCGTCCCGCTCTGAACGGCTCGATGCCGACTCTCTGGGAGTTCTGATCTGACGGTGCTGGGCACACCCTGCGTTGCAGGCCGGCTGCCGTGTCTGGGTCCTCGCCAGACGCTGGCTCTCTGGGGCTCCAGGTGCAGTGCAGGCTGGGAAAAGATGTGGGGCCGGGGGCTGGCCCTGAGCTTGGCTTCACCAGGGGCAGCACAGAGGACAGGGACACCAGGCCCTGTCCTTGTGGGGGGGAGGTCATGCTTAGCCTCAAGGAATCTCAGCACCAGCCGGCTGGGCTGTGAGCTGTGCAGGGCACAGGCCGGGGGGCAGGGCGGGGAGCCAGGGAAGAGAGACCAGCAGGGGCACGCGGTCCCGGGAGCTTCCTGCAGGAGGCAGCGGGGTCTGGAAGCAGAGGAGAGGGCCACACGCACAACTCACGGACACGAGGGCGGGGCACCTGGAGGGCCTGTTGTCCTGGGCTGGGCCCCGGGAGTATTTTCTGTGTGTCCACCCCACGGAGAGCCCTCAGGTCCCACCACAGGTGTCACCGGGCCCACTGAGACACAAGGCCCAGGCTGGCTGTGTGTACCCGCTGGGGGCCTCCACCTCAACAGGAAAGAAAGCCCAGCCCAGGGCCTGGGGTGGGGGATGGTGAGGCAGAGTGGGGACCCATGCTGGGCCATTCGCAGACCTGTGTGTACAGACGGAGACACACTGACTGACAGGCACTCCCCGGCACCCAGAACCACAGACACACATGCAAACATCCATACATGTATGCTCACTTGGACTTGAAAAGACCAACACAAGTAAACACAGGCACAGAGAGACGCACAGCTCACAGACACACATGCATAGACACGGCGGTGTACCACAGACATGCCCCCCAAAACACGGAGACATGGCACGCCAGGCAACGTCCAGGCCACACACACACACACACTCAGAGTCAGACGTGGAGCTACAGACCCCAGAGGTGCAGCCACAGAACCGGACAGACTCTGGCCAGGAGCACGCACCGGAATGCGCCTGAACACGCACGGAGCCCCACAAGGTCGTGGGCGGACTCACCGCCCACTGACCCATATCTGCCCTCCTCTGGTCCCAAGCCAGCTGCCCGGTGACAGGGTGTTTGCTGGCACCTGACAGGTACCCTGTGCCAGCCATGATCTCATCAGGATCACGAGGGTGGCCTGCCCTCGGGGCCGGGGAGGAACGCAGGGTCTGGGGTCTGGGCCTCTCTGAGCGTCCATGACCCCGGATCCCACCGCTGGGGCCTCCGAGACCGGTCTGCAGCCTGATCCTGCCTCCCCTCCTTGGCAGGTGCACAGGCAGTGGGTGGTCCCGCTACCCCTTGACCCAGACCTCCATCTCCAGGGCCTGGGAGGCTGCCCTTCCTTGAGAGCTGGGGAAGGCAACGGCCATTGGCGAGGCCACACACACTCTCCTGAGGGCAGGAGGCAGAGAGCCTGGGCACCAGGGCCAGGGAGGAGGGACTAGGGAGGGTTACATAACTGTCAGCCTGAGATGGCAGGGGACCGGGGAGCCAGGAAGACGTTAAAGAAGTTCCTTGCTCCTGAATAAGGTGGTCATGGAACTTTAAGCTGGGCCTCAGGGAGGTGACAAGGTGACGTGGGAGGGAGGCCCAGGGCAGGCACGGCCACCTCACGGCCTCCAGCTCTCCCCCTCCCTCTCAGCGAGCCTGGGACCCCATGCCCACCCCCCGCTCCCCAGGGCAGTCTGTCTTGGGCCCCCCGCCCTCCCAGTGTCTCCCAGCCCTGCCCACCCTCTGAGTCTGGCTCAGTGGGCACCTTTTGAAGGAGCCCTGTGTACTTCCTCATTCCCGCCCCACGGCTGCTGAGCCATGTGTGGTGTGCCCGGGCGGGGCGGGGAGGGGGGCAGTGAAGAGGAGATGGTGTTGTCATCTGGTCCGATGGCCCTGCTGGGTCTGGGCAGATGGGCAGCATGGACCTGTGGGGGGCCCTGGCATCACTGTTTACCCTGCCAGGCCGGAGCCCCCCAGACCCCTGGGGAGGAGTAGCTGGGTCCCACAGGATCAGCCTCAGAGTCTGACCTTGACTTTTTTTAATTAGCAAGATAATGAGCTGATGGTTCATCTGGCCTATGGAGGGTCAGCTTGGGTGGGGGGAGTCGATGTGTATGTCTAGGGGCCTGTGGCATGGTGTCACCTCTGGGTGTCGTGCTGTCAAAGCCTAGGGAGGGAGGAAGGACCTCAGTTTCCACCCCCACCCCGTGGTGAGTGTTCAAGACCTCTGCAGACTAGCCTGGTTCCCCTTCTTGCTCTAGACTGGCAAGATGGCTTTGAACTTCCACGTGGTCCCTGTGGCAGTCATGCACTATCACGAAATGTCCTCTACTCTTCTGCCGAGATGCTAAGAGTACAATGGTTTAGTCCTGGAGTGTGGTGTTCTGGAGCCGGCTCTTTCCATCTCAGCTCCATCTAAGTCAGAGGTCAAAGAATCTGACCCGGAAGTGCTCCTCCCAGTGAGCACCCAGCCGTCCTCATTGTCACGGGCCCCTACCAGGCAGTGCTCTGGGCCTCCCATCCTGGGCGGGCTGGGGGCCGTGGGCACCATCCCCACTATTCCTGGAGAAAAGGGGTAGGGACCCCCAAAGGCACAGTTGGCTGCACTCACTTTTCTGAACCCCAATTTGTATGTTCTCCCCAGGTAACAGCTGGGAGCTCCCCAGGCCTGGGGTGGGTGCTGGGAACATGCCTTCCTTATCTTTGACTCCCTGAGTTTCCCAGCATCCTCTCCTCGCTGCCCAGCAGTTCCCCAGCTCCCCATGCTCCGCCCCCCCCAACAAATGTGCAGTGAATGTGATATGGACCTGGGCCCACGGGTGAGGAGGCGCAGGACTCTGTGGGGGCCTGCGGCACCTCTCTTCCCATGGGGTGTGGCGTGGGCTCACCTGCTGTGCCATTCTCCTCCTGGGCATCCTCCAGGCACCGCTGGTGCTCCGCCTGGATCGTCTGCATGTAGTCGCACACCTCCCAGTGCTGTGTGGCCACCCAGCCGCTCTGGGGGACAGAGACAGGGAGGGGACCCATCAGCCTCATCTGTGGCCCACATCTTGTGCACAGGCTCCAGGAGCCTGGGTCAAGCAAGGCCTGACCCTGACCTAGATCTGACCCAAACTGTGTTCATGGTCCCCACAGCTTGGTCTGCTTTGAGGATCCTGTCATGGATCCCCCAACAGTGTGGTGGCTATCACAATTTTGTCTCTTTACAGGTAGCACGACCTGGACAGGGGTGGGAGGGACTCTCCTCGGAGTCCAGAGCTGGCCTACGGGACTCAGCCATTGTCCGGCTTGGCGGGAGGGCTAGGAGTCCTCTGTCCCTGCCCCGGGAGTTGGAGCCAGACCCGGGAGGAATCCGGGAGTTTGGCTGCATCTTGCAGCCTCTGTCCCCATTCTGGGAGCCTGTGCTCAGTCCTCTGGGTCACCAGCTGGGAAGGGCACACCAGCCCTCATTGCCTAGACCTCAACTTTCTCCTTTTTGGCTTTTGAATAATTAAGTCAGTCAGACCCAAGGAGAGGGGTGCTGGGAACTGAGAAAAGGCCTTCTAGGTTGGCTTACCATCCTGCCAGGCTCCTCTGCCTCTGGGAAGTGGGGAGAAGAAATGAGGAAGCCCAAGCTCCTCCCCTCCCCTCCCCGGCCCTCTAGCTGGGACCAGCCCTGCGTGCCAGGGGGACACTGGCACTGGAGCCGGCATGTGAGTAGGGGTGACGGATGCCTAGGAACAGCTAGAAAACTCAGGTCTTGGGGGCCGCTGGGTGGCAAAGGGCGGGTGATATCCTCCACAGAGGAACCACTAGGCTGGCGGCAGCTTCTGCCTGTCTCTTGTGGCTGTTGCCCCCGGCAACCCCCTGTCGGTTTCCTTATCTCTGTCTTGGAAGAGAAGGTCACAGTCCCAAACAGGGACTGGGGGTGAGACCAGCAAGACTGCTCCAGAATCAGAGATTCTCAGTGTCTCTTCCAACTTGTCCTCCCCACCCTGGGACAAGGTCTTCACCTCCTTGGGCTTCAGTTTCCCTGCAGGGAAACGGGCCTGAGACACCTCCGCTGCCTACTCAAAGGGTTCTTATAGTGGCGATGTGGGGAGACATAGATTGGAGGGGTTTCCCCTTATCTCCTTCTTTTAAGGGAGTCTCTGTGGGCACCAAGAGTGTGACTTTGACCACTGCTCTAAGTGAGTCAACCCCAGTGAGGGACAAGCGCCCACGTGCCAGTAAGCTAGCTCCCCTCTGCCGTAGAGGGTGGGGAGCCCAGGGACCCCACAGCTGAGTGTCTTCCACCTCAACAGATCTCTCGTCCCTCATTGAAGGCTCTGGTGGAGCCTCATTGTCACAGAGGTCCCCAACTTTCCCAGTTTAGCGCCACAGCTGACTGAGCCCAGGTCCGGGGGAAAGCCTCCTTGTCCCGGATGTCTTTCAAACTCGCCAGCATCCAGACCTCCCTCGCTCACGTGCCACAGGCCTGGAAGCCACACAGTGACAGTGGCTTCCATCTCGGACCATTAACTTTACCCGCCAACTAGGGCAAAGACATTAGCTGGTACGTCATTTAAAACTTGGCATGTTGAAAGTAACACGGATCTATTATGGAAAGGATGTAGTTATTTGTATAACTGTTTAAAAGAGAGGATATGAGACTTCAAGGAAATGCGCTGTGGTCCCTCTTTGGGGTCATGTGTTTCCTCTCTTGCCCATAGGGTTATCCAGACTGAAACACTCTAGATGCCCTGTCTTAAGGGACCTGTGGCTGGCTCAGGCATGGGAGGAGGGGTGGCCAGATGGATCCTGGAGGTGGCCTCTGGAAGAGGAACCTGGGGACTGGCCACCCCAGGCTGTGTCCTACCATCTTGCCTGCTCAGAGCATGCTTCTCCCCAAAGTCCTTCCTCAGCCCCATTGTCCTCCAGCAATAGGGTTCATTCTGTGTCCTGGTCCCTTCCCAGCCTTTCCTGCTTCTCCTGCCCATTCTCATCTCTTATCTCCCACATCATGGATGGTAGTGGACATCCATTGTTGCTGCCATCTACCATCCTCTACCCTCCTCTGGTGCCATGCCCTCATCTCTGTCTAGGAAACCACCTTCTTCCCCACTCTGAGTTCATGGGTTCCAGTGACCTCTCGTCTGGGGATCAACACGTGACCAGACTTGAGCCCGTCAGAGTATTCCTGTCCGTGGTGACTGGCACATGGCCCACGTCAGGTTATTCGGAGGGAGGAGGCTCATTCCTGGGACTCTGTATTAAGCAAATAGGCAAGTGGATTTGTTCTTTCCCACTGGACTGCAAACCTCAAGGGATGCAGGGGCTGCAGCTACTGCCACCATCTTGTCGCCACACAATGTGGCGCCACCCCAAGTGAAACATGGTGACAAAGGCCACATAGCGAATGTCCGAAGAGAGAGATGAGGAACATTGGGTCCTTTTGACACTGTCTGAGCCTCTGAAGGCAGCAGTGCCTGAAACCGGCCCTGCTTCCAGCAATGTGAATATCAATACCTTTTGTTACAATGCAAGCCAGTTGAGGTTTCTGTCCCTGTAATCAAAAGAGTTTGACCAATAATGTTTCTCTTCCAATCACTGAGGGCGTCTGAGGGTTCCTGGGGACCTCTGCCTGCCAGCAAAGGGTGAGAAGGTGTTGGGTCAGCTTCTCTAACCGTCTCTGTTCCCCCCACCCCAGCACCGCAGTCACGGAGCCCTTCCTGAGGGGCACTTTGTAGAGGGAGGTAGGAGCCCCTGGAGTGACCCGGGATCCTAGGACGTCTCTGAAAAAAGTGAGGGTGGCCTGGAAGGAGAGCCCTGACTTCACCACAATGTAGTTGGGTGCTGGGCCCCATCTGGAGAAGGGTAGAGGAAACAGAGACCCAAAGAGGGCTGAGGTCACCCAGCAAATGCACAGTCCCAGAAGGGGCCCAAATCTCTGACCACTAATCTGGACTATGTCAATCCTTCTCCACTGCCTTGTTTTGGGCCATCTGGTCAACCATTGCCCTTTGGGGTTTGGGGCCAGGGCAGCTCCCTCTAGCCCTTATCGCTGAGGAATTCAGGCAAACTTTGGACTTCCTCTTCCACTTATTTCCTTATTCTAAACATCCTCATTCTCCCTCTGGACTCCAGACACACAAAGTTGGAAAATTCCTAGCCGGATACAGGCAAGCCTGCTGATCCATGGAAGGCTTCCAGGGTAGGATACAGCTCGGGTGTGGACTTCATAGAGAATGGGTAGTAGAGATGGGAGGGCCTTTCAGGATGGGTAGGAGCTGGGCAATTAGAGGTGGAATAAGAACATTCCAGAAAGTAGGAGCCGTGTGTACAGAAGCAGGGAGGCATGAAAATGCTGAACACATTCAAGGTTGCAAGAAGCCTGGTGTGGCTGCAGCAAGGTAGGGGCCCCAGAGGCACCAGGAGACACGCTGGGAGATACAAATAGGGGCCAGGCCTCATCAGTGCTGCCTGAACCGGTACTGTTGTTTTCAGCCCCAACATTTAGACCCCAAGGGATCGTTACGTAATGTGCATCCCCGTCCTCATTCTCCTGCCTCCAATCTCTAATGGTTCCCATGACCTGGGAGTCAAAGGCCACACTTCAAAACTGCCATTCAAGACCCTTCCTAATCCTACCAATGCCTGTATCTCCCAACTTGCCTCCTGATGTCCCACATGGGAGGGGAAAGCAGGGCTTCCTCCCAAGCCCTCACTAATTCCTGTGCTGGGCTGAGTTCCAAGTGCACGTCAGTCAGCCTGACCTTGCAGTTGGGTTTGAGGCTAGACAGTTCCAGGACATCCTGGATCCCCAACACCTTCTCCATGATAGGAGTTTCTGAGCCCAAAAGGGACCTAGGCAAGAGTGAGGGAGTCCATAGCATCTCTTCAATCCTGGTCCTCTGTGTCCCCTGCCAGGGTGTTGGGTGGATGCGGGAGGTGACTGATAGAAAGTCCGAGTCTCTGGTTGGGGTGAGGGATTAACCGAAGTTTGTTAATCCCACCTGCTCAGCTGAGCCCCCTCCTCTCTATCCCCATTGTGAGGGGCTTGGAATAAAGCCCTGCCTTCTCCTCTCCACATGGGGCTCCTGAGATTTGGGGCATGGGCTGGAGAGGCTGAAGGCGTTGGGAATTGAAGTTCTTAGATGCCAGGGACTCAGAATGACAGGGTGGGCCCAGTTCACACATTGTGGTCCATACCCAGTCCCTTCCAGGGCACATCTCAGTCCCTGAGACCACAGCAACTGGCCTTGAATCAGAGCCCTTGGGCCGGAGAAGTATGGCAGGAGGAGCCGAGGGAGACAGAAGCAGCATGCCAGGGTAATGGGAGTCCTTCTGAGGAGCAGCAGGTCTCAAAAGTGTCTAAAATGCAGCAGGCTGGATTAGGTGAGACAGCAGAAAGAACTTCCTGACTGCAAATTCCAAGCACTGGGAGCCACTGTGGATGATTTGTGCTTCTGAGTTTGCCCAAAGAGGACATTTTCCCTGTTGGGGATGGTTGGAGGGGGCTGGGATTGGGAATTTGAGATTACGGGGCTCAGGAACAGTCCCACTTACCCTTCCCCCCCACCATCTCCTATCTCATGACTTAATTAAGCTCACCCCAATGGAAGTAACAGGTAGCAAAGAGTCACGGGGGGGAAACTGAGGACCCAGGGAGAATGGAACATAGGACCGTAAGCCAGCTTCCCAGGCTGCTCCCTTCACTGTGGCTTTTGAGTTTGGGCTGGTAAGGAGCTGGAGATTTGCGGCGGCGGAGGCAGGGACGAGAGACGGAGTGGGAGGAGAGAGGGTGGGCTGGGTGTGGTGGGGGCCCAGGAAGGTGAGGTAGAGGATGGAATCAATCCCGACGTCATGAAAAGAAGTTGAAATCAGAACTCTTCTTCTTGGGAAGGGGCGGGAAGGGGCATAAGGGAGACTTTGGGGGGTCGTCCTAGGAATTGTTAACATTTGATCTGGGTGATGGCTCCACAGGTATACACATGTGTGACAATTCCCTGAGCTGTCACTTCCTATTTGTGCATTTCACTCATTAAAAACTATCTTTAAAGTCCTCGGGCCATACGTGGCATCCCAGAGCCGCTTTGGAAGCGGCAGCTCCTCTTACTTAGTGAGGCAGCGGGCCCTAGTTAAGTCCACAGGGTCTGGAACCACACCGTCTGCCCCTTCCCGGGTAGGTGACCGCAAGCAGGTTACCCGACGTCATCTGCAAATGGGCACAAGGGCAGCACCACCCACCTCCAGGGCTGTGTCAAGGGTCACATGTAAAGTACAGTAGGGGACTACTAAGAAATTAGCAGTCATTGCCAAAGCCCCAGCCCAGCCCCCCATGCCAGGCTGCCCCTTCGTCACCGGACCCTAGTCTAGCCAGGGCCTTAACGTCCTGCACAGGCTCAGGCAGTCGGAGTGCCTGACCCGCTGACACGTGGCAGCTGCGCCCACGGAGGAGAGGTTTCCGGTCTGGGAGTTCCCCTCACTGCTCCTGTCCTCATTTCTCTTCCTTGCCCTGGATTTTTACATCCTTCTGCCAATAGCCCGAATCTTCCCCTCTCTGTAAACCCATATTTTGCCAACCACACCTGCCCTCGGGGAAGGCCGAGCTCTGGCTGGCAGGAGAATGGAATGAGAACTAGTGAGTGTGCAGAGAGCGGTAGTGAGGAAGAGGAGGAGACACAGAGATGCAAGTGTGGGCTTGGGGCAAAAAGAACCTTCCACACTCAGAGTGGTGCCAGGACAGGGCTCCTGCTACTACAGAAGGCAAGCAAAGCCTGGGTTAAGTTTGGGGTTCAGCTTGGTCCCATCCAAGGGCTTTCCCTGCAAGCTTTACTCAGGGGCATGGGGTCTTTCAGGATTTCTTTGCAGACGATTATGGTGGGGGTAGCCAGCGAAGCCTGGGACAGCAGGGCCTCAATTTTAAATCCTCTGCCCCTTGAAAGTCCTCTTGGGCAGCCTCAGGGAAAGAGGACTCAATTTATAAACAGGGTGCTCATCGGTGATGCTGGTGTTGGGGACACCGGCCGAGGGCTGGGTACCAGAACAGGGAGCCATAAGGCTGTGGGTCCTCAAGACGCAGGGGTGGGTGGGTGACCTCTTTCCCTCCTCTGACGACCTGCTGTGCAGGGAGAACTTGTTTTCGAGAATAAGAGGCACTTCCTGAGAGATGCGGAATCACATCCTGAGCCATACAAGAGGGGGTGCAGAGAAAGGTGGGTCTGGCAGGGAAGCACCGCTCTAGGCTCACGCACTGCAGCTCGCTCGGCAGTCCCAACAAGACACAGGCTGGGCAGCCCTTCGCAATGAGACCCAAACCCCGGATAAGGTCACCACTCACTTTGTGAGGCGTGACTCAGTGCTTCCTGGAGGAGATCTGAATAGTAAGGAACGCTGTTAATTTTGTTAGTTGTGATGATGGTCTCATAGTTATAGAGGAAAATATCCTTTGGTTTTAGAGATTCATCTTAAAATAATTTAGGGTAAAAGATCTGATGTCTATAATTTATCTCAAAATATTTCAACCAAAAAAAGCAAATGATGCTAATATTAATTGTTAAAGGCTAATAACCGTCAAAACTAGGAATTGGGAGGGAGGGGGTGCCAGAAATTCCTATACTGACATTTTTCTGATGTCACTCCAAAGGAATGGGTATTTCCATGTTCATTACACTATTCTCTACTTTTTTGGGCATGTTTGAAATTTTCCAAATCAAGAAACTCCCTAATGTGGTGGAGAGATTAGACTGCGTCCACTCCCTTTTTCTGAAATACGGCTAAGGTATGTGAGGGTTTCCACATACTGCACGTTTTCCAGAGCGCAGTGACGGCTGCTTTGTGTTGGGAAGTCACACCGGGGAGGCTGGAGTCTGGGGGGCTGAGAAAGGGACGGGGAGAAAGGGATGGGGCTTTGTCTAGTACCTGGCCCCACTCCTGCATCCACAGTCAGAGGGGCCAGGGGTGAGGGGTCAGGTAGGCTGCAGGCTCCGCCCACCCAGGTCCAGTTACCCGGGAGGCTGATCTCCATGTGGGGAAGCCCATCGCTGTCATCCAGCCAGCCCTGAGAAGGGCCATCGCCCCTCTGGGCCTGGAGCCTCACCCCTGCCCCCCAAATTGTCTGGCCACCTCCTGCGTACAGCTCCTGTCTCTAGGATGCCAGCCTGCCCTGGGGAGCCCTGGGCCGAAGAGGGGTCCACGGGGCTCCCGAGCTGGGGATCAGGAGGGAGAATGACCTGTCACACGGTTCACTCAGCGCTTTCGTCCCCTTCAGGTCCCACAGGAGTCCTGCCTGGAAGACCACACCCATTGTGGAGTGGTGAGGCTCATGGGCAAGGTGAGGGCAAGGTGAGGCTCAGGGGTGAAGCTGGCCTGCAGCCCAGGCCTCTCTTCCCATCTCTCCTGCACATTGGGCTGAGCGTTCTCGCCCTCCCGTCTGTGATGAGCGAACTGGGGCTCTTCCAGAGATTCCACAAGTTCTCAAGACTCGCTGGCCATGGACACGGAGTGGGGCGAGGTCCAGGTTTCCTGGCCCTGGCTAGGGTTCCTCATGGAAGCTCCAGAAACAGCAGGGAAGGCTGAGACCTGGGGCACTGGGGTGGGAAGGTGGAGACCTCCGATGGTTGCTTGCTCTTCCGTTGAGCCCTGGGCCGGTCTCACGGAGGCAGTCACTTTGCTTGAAGAGGAGGCCTGACTGCGCTGCAGCCATGCTTTCTAATGCCCACAGCAGGGCCGGGAAGGCCTGGGCAGCTGTGGACAGCCTCTGGAGAGCCAAGAAGCAGATGGCTGGGGCAGGATGCCCACGGTGGGGTGAGGCCTTCAGGAACAGGTGGCTAGCCACCTGCCTCACAGAGGGGTTAAAGGAGCCAAGCCTCCCCCAATCCCTGGGCCATGCTGCCCCTAGGAGAACCTGGGGGCTCTCTCCTCCTTCTGGGGGCAGGCTCCCTGGTCCTGCCAATGGATGCTGTTTTATGAGTTCAGGTGGAAGTTTGGCCCATTTTGCAGAACTCTTCAAAGCATTGTCCTGCCTCCTCCAGGGAGTCCCCCATGGCTGCTCCTCTCAGAGACCTAGCTCTGGGAGGCTGCACCCCACGTCCACCCAGGCTCTCCTTCCTGCGCCACTAGCCTTGCTCTTCCCTATCAGCCTGAGAATCTTCCTTGGGCAAGGCCTGGGTCTGCCCCTCCTCTCTAACACCCCTCCCCCCACCACTGGGTTGGGCATTGCCCAGAGCAGCTCTGCCACCAGTGAGGAGCCCCTGTGCCTGCTGTCTGGGGGGGGTGGGGGGGGGTGGGGGCAGGTAGGGGCAGTGGAAGTCCTGACCTGTGGCCTTGGGACGGATTTCCTCTTCTGAGACACGAGCTTTTCTTCCCTTTTTTGCTTCCCTGTTCAGAGATTTCCCCTTTCCAGGCTGAGGTCAGGGCACCATAAACAGGAGTGATAAGGCCTTGGGCCTTCAAACTGAACTTTGCAGCTGCCATTTTATGGCTCTGATAACGTCAGCCCCCACCCCCCACCTCCCGCCCCGAGTCTGGCTGGAGCAGGATTGCCTGATGTCCATTCAGCGTGGGAGCAAGTGACTGGTGGGGAGAAGCAGAGGGAGCTGGGACCCCGCTCTCCAGCCTGCCCTCACCCAGTCCGGGCTGAGTGCCTTCTCCTTCCCCTGTGGGCCCAGCCCTGCACTGGGCCGTAGGGGGACATGGGTGGGGAGAGACCTAAGCCCTGATCCCATGGGATGGTCAGAAGAGCCCAGGCTGGGAGGTGAGTAGGGCTGCAGGCTGGGGTCAGAGGTGAGAGGGCTGAGTGTGCTGGAGCAATCAGGGAAGGCTTTCTGTAGGAGGAGCTGGTGTTGAGTACAACGTGAACAACATGTGGAAAGACAGGGCAGGACAGGCATTGGAGGAGCCAGACTTGGACTGTCCACGAGGTGGGGGCAGATGTGACCTTCTCGGCACTCTTCACCTGGGCTGAGAAGCCTCCAGGGATGGGCAAACGGGGTGCCAGGGATGGACCCAAGATGCCCGTCCCGTCCAGGGAGAATTGCAGTGGTCGAAGACCAGGGTCAGGAGAGCCAGGGGGTTGCTGGTGACGCTGGAGGCTCCATGGTACCGAGGGGCTGTACGGGGTGCCCAAGCTATGGCCTAGGTCCTGAACTTGGTGGGGCTTTGAATGCTCAGGAGGCGGGGCTCAGGGATAGCAATGGAAGGAGGGGAAGCTTTTGTCAATGGTCTTAAGGTCTGCTCCCAAGACAGGCAATGAGCGCCCCACCCTCAGGGTGTGCAAGACATCAGGAGAGGGAAGCAGAGATTCCTGCCCTGGTGGAGATGACGGTAAGGGAGGTGGAAGAGACTAGACCGATGTACCCCAGCCTCCCATCAGCTCATCTGGAGCTGGTGCCAGACCCGGAACCCACCTGGATGCTGGGCTCTGCCCAAGCAGCAACCCCCGATTCCTCAAGTCCCGGGGCAGGGGTAGGGAGAAAATCAACCTCAGTCCAGGTCTGACTGGAGGGGACAGGAATGGCACCAGTGTCTTTGAGCCTTACTTTGGGGTAGATTCAGTGAGTCTTGAGGTCTTCCCTGATCTTAGAGAGAGGGGATCCACGTGTCTCCTGCTTCAACCAGGATCTGCTTTGCAGACTACGTGAGCCGTCCACAGACACACACGGGCACACCCACACAAGGGGCACGCTGGCACAGGTCAGGGGCACACACAGGCCCATGTGGGGGTGCAGCAGAAGGGGGAGGAAGAGGAGGCCACTGCTTGTTGGCCATTTGCTCCTTGTCAGCTTTCCCCGTGCACGTGGCTGGCCCCTCCTGCTACACACCCCCTGACCCCTTACTGCTCACCACCTTCCACCTTGCGCTCCCTACCTTTCACCTCTGCTCAGTGAGAGGACATAGGAAGGGTCTGCTTGTCACCCACCTGATCCTCAAAGTCCTTTCGCAGGTCCTGGGGTCCCCGGTGCTGGATCTGCTGCTGAGACGTCACTCCTCCACGTAACACGCAACGCCCCACAAATACCTCTAAACTGGCACAGCACGCAACGACGACCCGCACAGCCTCCCTCCCACTCACCGTCTACAGGACCGTCTATTTCAATCAACCACAGTCCCTCACCCTAAACCTACGGACCTCCCCGACCCACGCACACCCGCAGCCACAACACGGAAGGCAAGTGTGGAGCCCACTGGCATCTACGGTCCCCCACCCCGCCACCGGCGTTCCAGATCGCTGCGCGGGGCGGGTTGCGGACTGTGCCGGGAGAGTCTAGGCGCGACCGAGACCCCTCCCCTCGGGTCTAGATCCGGTACGAGGCGGAGCGGGGAGGCGAGACCGGGTTTTCCGAGCCCTCATTCACCTCTCACAGGCGTGCGCACAGACAGCCGGTCTCCCGCCGCCCTCCCTCCACCCCCAGCTGCCGGGTTTCTGGGTGGCCCGGTGAACACTCACCGCGGGGCGGAGGGCGCAGGCGAGGGTGCCGGCCAGCAGGTAGAGCCAGCGGACCCGCAGGTGGCTCGGCGGGCTCATGGTGCGCCCTGAGCCCGTGCCCGGCGGCCCTACGCCGGTATAGGCGGGCGGGCGGCGTGCCGCGCGGCCGACGGCTGGAAGCTTGGCAGAGGGAGCTGCCGCTGTGGCCCCAGCGCTAAGAGAACGGGGCTGGGGGCGGGACCCGGGGGCTCGTCTGAAGGGCGGCGGGTCCAGCCAATGGACCGGCAGAGGCGGGACCTCAGCGCAGGTGTGGGCGGGGCTGGGGCACCCCGAGAGTCGGGAGTCCCTGGGTTCCCTCCGCCTAACCCATACGTCAGTCCCCAGTCTCCGGGCATTGACAGGCCTTCGCCTCCGTGACTGCATTTCGGGAGTCTCGAGACCCTAATAGTCCCCATTCATCCCTGATTGGCTCACGAGATTTCTGAGTGCCTGGCTGCCATCTCCCCTCCGGCTCGCTCCCCCCCCCCCGCCCCGCCCCAGGGCACTTGCCTGTCCACCTTCAGAGCCGCCTCTTGGAGGCCCCTCGGCCGGCTCCCCCAATTCCTACTCGCGCGCCTCGGAGGGCTGGTGCGGGCGGGCCGGACCACAATACAGGACAGGACTCTTATCCCCCAAGTTGCCGGCAGCCGGGCCAGCGTGTAGGGTCCTGGGCTGCAAGGGACTCGGAGTAAGTGGGCACGTTGTTTGCTCCATTTTCAATCATCCCAACTCATCCCTCGCGCCGGACAGGCCTCGCGAGGGCAAGCGAGGCCTGACTCTGGGTTCCTCTGTGCCTCCCGGAGCCCAGGCGACCTGGAAGGGCGCACTTGTACCGGCTGCCCGGCTCCAGCGAAGACGGTGCGTCCGCGCCCTCGCGCATTTCGGCGGGGCCGCCTCCTGCGCGAGGCTGGGCCTAAGGTCCAGCGCCTACACGCGGGGAGGGGAGGTCGGTTCCCGGCGTGCTGGTCGCGACTCTGCGCAACCGATCTAACACCAGAGACCTCCTCCTCCTCCTGCCTGACCTATTTTATAGCCCTGGAAACTGAGGTCCAGAGAAAGCTGCGGACCCGGGACTCTTGCCTCTGACGCCTCGTTTCCAAGACTCGGCGGGGCGGCCGCTGGGTGACACCCGGCCAGCCTGCCCCTACTGCGCGGCCTCGGAGCTGTTTATTCGTGTCTAGAGCGCATCCTGTGGGCCAAGCGCAGGGGACTGCTTTGCCTTCTTTTCGAGGGCTCGAGACGGTGCAGTTGAGACTGGAGATGGCGACGTGGTATCTGCGGGGGCAGGTGTACTGTAAATATGGTATAGAGACCCGGGAGGGCGGTGTTTGTGGAGAGGCGGAGAGGGCCACCTGTCCCGGGCGCTTAGGAGCATGTGCAGCTGTTTGAAGGGAGTTCAACGCCAGCCGCTGGCTGAGCAGTACGTGTGTCGGAGTTCCCTGCAGACCCTCCCAGGCTTTGCTCCCTGTGGCTCGGGAAACTCTGGCCACTGACCTTCCAGGGCAGGATGGAGTTAGGGAGTCAGGGGAAAGCTGGGGAGGATGAGGGCCCAGCCCCTCTCTATTTCAGGCTTTCCGTTCTCCCTTCCCTGCCTCCTTCCCTCCTCCCTACCCATGCTCTTCCCAACCCTCCCTCCCTCCCTCCTTTCCTTCTTCGGGTAGATCCTGCTGTGCACTGCGGCACAAAGGCGGGTAAGACGGGGGCACCTGTTGTTGGAGGAGGATGTGGGGATGTATCGAACCCCCCCCCCACCCCAGTTTCCACCTCCTTACAGATAGAATCAGTGAGCCTGGCTTAGACCCTTCCCCAGATAGGAGAAAACTGGGAGATGCCTTTGCCCTGGTCATGCTGAGGTTTGGACCCAACCCCTCCCTGGAGGAAGTGTTTGAAAAACCACCGGCCACGTGCTCAGCCATCCCCACTTCTGGGGGCCAGGTGAGGCTCAGAGCCAGGGGTCTTTGCTTCCCCTGTGTCCCTAACAGCACCTCTTCTCAGGCCTCTGTTCTCCAGCAGGACAGTGGCATCGTGTCCTCAGTCTGGGGAGTCGTCTCTGCTGGCATGGTGTCCTAGGAGTCCCAGATGAATGGCGAATCCCGGGGCTTTGGCGCTCATAAACCCCGCCCACTCTCTGTCTACACACACGCGCACACACACACACACACACACACACACACACACACACACACACACACACACCAGCCAGCTGCAGAAGGCTGAGATCCCACTGTCAGTGCCTGTCCCCCTGGGCTGTTGAGGTGCTGCACTCTTTGAGGACAGGGGTCATGGGTACTTGAGTGGTGAGGGGTAAGGATTGGGGGATAGCAGGGAGCCAGACCCAATTTGGCATGTGACCTTCTGGGGAGGGGTGGGAAATCTTAAGGCTTCCTGGGGCCGGGATATGGGCAGCCTCTCCTGTGTTTTGGAGGGTGGTCCACAGGAAACCCCCCTCGGCTCAGGGCTGTTGGGCAGGCTGAGGGCAGTGAGCGTGACTGGCGGGGCCTGTGGATACCCATGCGGCCCCAGGCTCCCAGGAAGGAAGTGGTGACGGAGAGAGAACTGTTTCCTTGCAGATCCTTGGCAACAAAAATCACTTCTCTGTTCTGTCAGAACTGTTCTCCTGGGGGACCCGCCCTTCCGTACCTGTCAAAAAGCACAAAATAAATCCAGACGAGAGAGGAAAAAGAAAACAGCAAAAGCAAACAAAACCAAGGCTAAAATGGACCATGTTTCAACCAATTGTTGCTGAGTGTCCAGTCCTGTGTTCTGAGGCACTGGGGTGGGTCACCCATGGCCCACTCTGAGGAGCCCTGAGGGATCCGATGAGGAGAAGCCATCTTTCACCTGTCGGGTGATCTGGGAAGGCTTCTGGGTGGGGGAGGGATATCGGAACCGGGAGGTGGGGAGGCTACCCAGCGCTGGGATCTCTGTTCCCCATGCCCCCACCCTAGCCCTCTGGCTGGTGGAGGGGGCCACAGCCACCCCCTGCTCTCTCATCCCCATGTCCTCTTGTATGCATTCCTCCCATGGATATTCTGTTCTGGGGTCTCTCCTGCTGGGTCCCTGGAACCTCCCCTCCGTCTCTGGCCCAACCCCCACCTGGCTTCCGGATTCAGATTCCAGAACACAGGGGTGCAGAGGTGGAGGGAAAGAGAGAGACAGAGGCACTTGCCACCACCCGTGACATGAGGACAGGCACGACAAGCAAGGCGGGAAAGGATCTGCAGTTACTCCCTGGGAGCCTGTCTGGCTTCCTGGCTGCCTGCCGCATCCCCGCAGTGGGGTCCACCCTTGCCTCCCCCAGTCCTTCACGCACCTCTCTGCATCAGCACTCACTGCTCACGGCTCCCAGCTCAGGCGCTCAGTGGTGGTGGCCAGGTTCTGCCAAGGTGTGGGAAGGGCAGCTGGGGACCACAGTGAGGTCTTGGCCTGCATGGCCAGGGCCAGGCAGGGACCTGGTCTGCGGAGTCACCCCTTCCAGAGCATCATGTGGCTGTGTGGGCACAGACAAGCTTTGGCCTCCCTGGGCCTCTGAGTTGAAGAGACCCGCGCCTTTAGGTCTTCACCCACCGATGGGGCTGGCAGCTCCAGGGAGATGAACGGCGCACCACGTCCCCAGGCTGCCCTTTCTTTGGGGCCAGTTCTTCCTGTGAGGAGCCACATCTTAACTCCAGGCTCAATTCCAAGGTCTGGTGAAAGGCAGGTACTTAAAGAAGGAAAGTTCCCTCCCTTGCTCCAAACCAGCACGCAGTGTGTAGTGTTCCTTTGTCCCTCCTGTGCCATCGCCTACCCTGCCTGGTCCTGTTGGGGGCACTGGAGATGTCACGGTGACTCAGTCACAGGCTGACCCTCCAGGGGACTCTGGCATTGCTTGAGTGAGGCCCCGGGGCTGGGCGAACAGGGTAGAGGGGGTAGACATCATCTGGCGGTGCACCTAGGAAGAAAACAGAGCTCACGGGTGTGCAGGAGATGGAGGGAGAACTGTCCGGACTTGACTGAGGGGAGACGAAGCCTAGGGCTGGTTCTAAAATGGTCTATAGCCTCCCTTGGTCCTGAGGCCATGGCTTAGCACTCCGGAGGGAGGGTGGGGAGGCGGAGGTGTGTCAGTTCAGGGCCCCCTGTGAGCGGATGCTACAATGGAGTTAGGATTGTGGAGGTTTACTGCATGTCAGGGGAACCCTGTGGACCGCGAAGGAGGAGAGAGCAGGGAGAACCTCAGACATGAGGCAGCTCTGACAGAGCCATGGCCAAGCCCTGCTCAGTCGGTTAGTGGCGGGGCTGTCCGGGAAGAGCAGGCCCTCGGCTCCCTCAAAGGCCGTGGCGGATCCTGAAGGCGCCAGCTAGAGGCTGTCAGCGCTCTGCGTCCCCCACAGCGGAGCGGCAAGTTCTTTCTTGAGGCAAGATCCACGTGCTGCATGTCTATGGCTACCACAGAGGGAAACTGAGGCTCAGGGGTCACTGTGCAGTGAGTCTGGGAGGAGCCTCTCTCCCGTTTATGCTCCAACAGCAGCCATGGTCTCTCAGTCTAGCGCAGACTGCAGTGTGTGTGTAGGAGGGCGTGCAGGGGTGTGCGTCTGTGTGTGGGCGTGCGTCTGTATGCACACATCTGCTCCCAGCTGGGGTCTGAGAGCGGAGCTTGGCCAATGAGTGTTGGGAGGAGGTGGAGTTAGGGGCGAGCTTCTGAGAGAGGGGGAGTCTCAGAGAGGGCTGCAGGGATCCCTGATAGCATGGGGCCACCTCTCAGAGTTCATTCCTGGGGCAGTGGACTTCCTGGGGATGGCGGGACACTGTCCAACCCAGGGGGAGCTCAGACTGACCCCACAGGAGACCCAGATTCATAAGCTCGCCTCCCTGACTCCCGGCCTTGGGTTCCCATGCGTTGGTGTGCAGCTGACCTTGGGCACGAGCCCTCAGAGAGGAAGATAAGGGGCGGGGCAAAACAGACATGGGGTTCGAGTTACCTAATCGATACCGTTGGAGTTTAGTGTGTTGGGTTGAAATTTTAAGGCTATCAACTGAAAAAATAATAGAAGTTTCTCTGTGATTCCCTAACAACTAGAAGAAGCAAAAGAAAACTCCATCAGTTTAATAAAAGATTGTATGTGTGGGGGGGATTAGAGACAAAAATACATGATATAATAAAGAGAAAATCAGATCTCAGGAATAATTATGAACAATAATCATTATAGTCAGTGTAAAGGAAGGACAATTTGAGGTGGGAAATTTAAGTTCGTGGTGTTGCTGTAGGTAGGGAACTAGTTATTAGTAAGAAAGAGAGCAAAGGGCATTGAGCTTGATAAACTCGGGGGCGTGAGCCTGTTTGCTTCCCCGGGAAGCTACAGTTTCCCATCCCAGGGGATCATAGCACTGCTCCTGGTACCGGGTTGTCAGGGGTGGGGGTGCAAGGGGGGGTGCTTGACCACAGAGGTCTGTCAGTCTAACTAGGCGGTGGTCCCATTGAAAAGCCCACAGAAACTTGGGAAGTTGATTGGTTATTCTGATAAAACACCTGGTTCATTCCAAACCCAAGCTCATATAATCCCAGGGGACAAAGAAGTGCTCATGTTCGTTCTCTCTCTCTCCCTCTCTCTCTCTCTCTCTCTCCCTCTCTCTCTTCCCCCAGTGACCCGCACCGGCCCTGTGCTTTCACACATTCCCGCTCACCTGGGAGCACATGACCATGTGAATTTAGCAGCTACCAGGGCCATAGCAGACTGCATGGGCTCCAAAGGACTAAGCTTTGATATCAAGTAGAAACTCTGGACGCTGGCTTTTGTTTTGGCTTCACTGAAGACACAGTTGGTCTTTTTCCCACAGTTGGGGACGGACAGAGGTGGGACAGAGGGCACACGGGCAGCCCTCCACACTCACAAACCGCCTCGCCACACCGCAGTCTCCTGCGCACGGGTCCTTGGAACGCTTTCCTCGCCATCCCGTGGAAGAGCCTGATTTCCAGCAATACCAGTGTTAGAACATTGAATCTACCAAGAAGATGTAAGAATCCCAACAACAGCCTCAAGTTACATACATTAAAAAAGGAGGACTTTCAAAGCTATAGTCAATACCATTCCCTCGGGAATTTTATTCAGCCATCAAAATAAATGCGCAACAGCACCATCTCCCAGCGGCAACATATACCCCCAAGTGCGGCGCTGAGCAACCAGGGCAGGTGCAGAACGGTTTGTATAGCACAGGGTTGCTTCTACAGAACTTAAAATCTGCAACAATACCATGTACCTTTGATGGTTGCGTAAGTATGTGGTACATCTAAGAAATGTTTAGGAAGGATAAACCCCCTGAGTCCTGTTTTTCCCTCTGCAGAGAGAAAGGAAATGGAATAAGGGAGGTGTTCTAGTTTTCTATTGCCAAGTGACAAATCGCCACAACTTAGCAGCCCACAACAACACCTGCTGGTCACCTCACCCGTTCTGCAGGGCAGACGTCCAGATGTGGGTTAGCTGGCTTCTCTGCTGAAATGAAGGTGTTGGCGGGGGCTGTGGTCTCTTCCAAATTTATCCAAGTTATTGGCAGGATTCAATTTATTGCAGCTGTAGGACTGAGCTCTCCATTTTTTTTTCCTTTTTTTTTTTTTTTTGCTGGCCATTGGCTGAGGTTGTCCTCAGCTCCTAGAGGCCGTCCTCAGGTCCTAGCCACATGAACTGCTCCCCAGGCAGCTCTTGGCGTAGGTGTTTGCTTTTCTGCCAGGCTAGCAAAAGAGCATTTGCTCCAGCTTTGAACTTCTCTGACTTCTGTCTCTGAACTACAGACCCTCTTTACAAAGGGTTCACCTGGTTGGGTCAGGCCCACCCACACTCAAGGGGGGCTGTTATCCAGGGTGTTCACACAAGGGGCCAGGAGTCTGGGGGCCATCGCAGAATCCTGCCAACCACAGGAGGGGATACACAGGGGCTCCTCAATTGCACTGAATATTTTATTTCTATATAAAAGTCTACAGAGAATATGGCATTATGTTAAGGTCTAATCAAACAGGGTGATGAATAGAATGGGTATGGATTGGGTTTGATCTTCTTATTCTTTTCTCCTGTATATTTGGAAATATTTCCCACATATGTAAAATTAACAACAACAACAACAAAATCACCCTTCTAAGTAACTGTTGTATTAAAGACGTTGCAATTGAAATTATAAATGGTTTGGAAACAAATAACAATGAATACTGAAATCTGAGAGATATAGACATTATAGTAGTGAGGGGAAACATGGGTAGCTTTCATTATATGTGTTATGAATACACAAAACCTGACAATTACCAAAATAAGTTTATAACCCAATATACTGGAAAAGAAACAACACAAATAAATTTAAGGAAAGAAGGCATTAGTAAAGATAAAAACAGAGAGTAATGAAATAGAAATAAAATATTGAATTAATGAATGAAATAAATACACGTACCCCTGCAGCAGTAAATAGATGAAGGTTTAGTGAGCCTGATCACGGATAAAGGTGGAAACACAAGAAAAGGGACATAGTTCCAAGAATAGAGAATATTAAACCCTAAAAGCACACTATCTCTATGCCATATATTTGAAGACCTAGGTGAAATGGATGCTTTTCTAGAGAATTATAAGTGATTATACTTACCCCTAAAAAAAATACCAGGCTCAGATAGTTTTATAGGAGAATTTTATAACCTTTAAGGAACTGGTAATTCCTATGTAATCAAACTGCTCAAGAAGAGCAAAGAAGCCGGAACATTTCCCAAGATGTTCTGTGAGGTATTGTAATGCCAACTAAAACAAGGCAGGGTTAGCACAAGGAGAGAAAACTGTAATTGCATTTTGTAATTCAAGGGATATTAATAAATATGTAATTGAATGAATTAATTACATAATTTAATGTTTAATACACGATCATATATTAACACAGAAGCAAAAATTGAGACAAGGGAGACAAACCATGGCTGCTGTGGCCGCGGTGGCCAAGGGTTGAGGCAGGTCTGTCGTCAGCTGATGGGACACAGATGGGGCACTGCCTGGTGAGCAGAGGGCGCTAGGGCCCCTGAGGTGTGTCTGCAGAGTCTCACCTGGCAGGTGGGAGCTGAGACTGGAGGAGAGGACCCTGGCTGGTAACATGGAGGCTGCTCTGGACAAGCCAGGCTTTTCTAGAAGGGGACAGGCCCTAAGTCTCGGCTGCCATGGACAGAGGCGGTGGAGCCCAGCCCAGACCTGGGAAATTCCAGGCACCGCCATCACCCCTGTCCTTGTGGGCAGGGCTGAGAGCATCCAGGTGGCTGGTGGTCCCTCAGATCTGATCTGGGGCCTTTGTAGCCGCCGCCGTGTGGTTTTCCAGACTGAAGACTGGGATCCAGGGCCAGGCTTCTGGCTTGAAGATTGGGCAGAGAGAATAAGAGACCTGGGGTTAGCTGGAGACAGCCGTTCTCTGGTGCCTCTTTGTTCCCTCTTTAAGCCACAGATGTCTAGCAGAGGCCTCTCTGGGCTCCTTCCAAGCCACACTCCTTAAAGGCTTCTTAATCATTTTATTACTATGACTACTGTCGGAGTCCAGTCTCTGCCCTCCGATCAATCTGGGATAGTGTCCACGCTCCCTGTGGAGACAGGCTATTTCAGGGTCCTGAGTGAGGCCCATACGACAGCGGCACAGGCCCAGGGGGCAGCCCGTGTGCTGTGATGTGGGCTGCTTCGCTGCCACTAGACAGGGACCGTGTCCCATCAGTGGGGGTCTGGTGCAGCCAGTTTCAGCCTCACTGGACCAGAAGCCCTCGGTTCCCTTCCCAGCCTTCCCTTTCTCTTGGGCGGAAATCTTGGTCCACAAACTCTCAGGTCCAAGGAATATGACTTGTCTTTATTTTCTAGAATTAAAATTAATATTGACTTTACACCCTCATTACACCAGATTGGCAGAAATCACAACCCTTTTTAGGGTTCCCAGGTGGGTTGTGCTGGGAAAGTGTTAGGGGTCCCCTTCTTTCCATCCTACCTTTGTTCATTGGCCCTTATTTGTTGGTGCCAAGAACCCTATTAGCCCAGCCTGCATGGTGTGGAGGCTTTGGGGCCTGAGAATCTTGGTGGGGGTGGGGGCCTCACATTGGGGTCCCCCTGGTGTGTACTGTGATGTGGGAGCAGTAGGGGTGTCTAGCAGTCTCAGGGAACCCCAAGGGCATCCTCCCCTTCTCCTCCCCCTGCAGGGTCAGATCCTAGGCTTGGCACTTGATAAAAAGCGGCCTGGAGAAAGTGGCCCCAGTGTCTTGGGGTCACTTCTGCTTCCTTCACAGTTTCAACCCTTCTCTGTGGTGAGAGATCACCCATCCAAGAGAGGAATCGTTTCTGGGGAGAAGACCAGCAAAAATTGTCTGGGCTATGAGAGCACAAGACCCCCACCTCTCCCTAGCTGGGCCAACTACCTCAGGCTCAGGTGGTGCCTGCTGTGAGGAGGAAAGGTAGACCCTGCAATGCCCTGTTTTCTCCTTTGGAGGAAACTGGGTGCTGTTCTCAGCCAGGAGAGAGCAGGCCCGGGAGGCTGGGGGTGGGGCTGGGGGTGGTAACCAGGGGAGTGAAGCTGAGCTGCCTGGCAACCTAGTTGCGGAGAAAAAGCAGCTGGGTGGGACCACCTGTGCAGGGCTGGGCGCCAGGCCAGGCCCAGGCTTGTTCCGAAGAGAGGCGGGAGGCGGGAGGACGATGGATGAGGAAGGAGGGAGAGATGGAGGAGAAGGAATGGGGAAGGAAGGGAGGGTGGGGAGGATTGGTAAGAGAAGGGAAGTTGGGAGGGAGGGAAGGAACAAGCAAGGCAGGAGGAGGGGTAAGGAGGGAACCAAATAGTGGAGCAGGAAGGAGTCTTGCAGAAGGAATGCTTCTCCTGCAGGCCCATCCCTGTGCCCCCTCCCCCCACCCTCACTTCCTGTCTCAGGTCATCTCCAGCTCACCCCTTGCAGCCCACCTGCCCACCACCTCACAGGGCAGCTTCCTCACACTCTCTGGCTGCTCCCTGCCCTGCCCCTGCCCCACTCTCCAATCTCAGCAGCCTGGCTGCATGCCATTATTGTTTTTGAATTTATTAAAAAGATCTTCAAAATATATTGTACAAAGTGGATAAAATAATATAAGGAATACTCATGTACCCATTACTTAGTGTGTTTCCTCTGTGCCCCCACCCCACCGTGATTCTTTGAAATCAAATCACGGATCTATCATTTTATCTCTAAGTATATCAGTATGTATCTCTAAAGGACTAAAAAAAAAAAA
>PVJI01008528.1:0-70607 GCA_004026765.1 Micronycteris hirsuta
GAAGCGTTTTTAGGAATCACTGTAGAGGACACATGGAGGGA
Organism: Micronycteris hirsuta; assembly: GCA_004026765.1. Lineage (NCBI taxonomy): Eukaryota > Metazoa > Chordata > Mammalia > Chiroptera > Phyllostomidae > Micronycteris > Micronycteris hirsuta. The sequence goes on from PVJI01008528.1 coordinate 42, forward strand.
ACTAAGGGGGAAGAGGGAGGCTGGGGGGGGAGGTGGGGGCTGGGGGGAGGGGGGAGGGGAGGGAGAGGTTGCAAATAACTGTAATTGAACAACAATAAAGTAATTAAAAAAAGAAATAAATAAGTATAAACAAGAAATATAATAGGACATTAGAGCTCAAATTAGCTTACAGATCAGCTAATTCAAAATTTAATATGAAGTATAATAGATTGTTGTTAGTAGAATAGATGAAAGAAAAATAGGAAACAGTGGAGGAAAAGAAGGCGACAAAGATGACTAGATTTTGAGTCTATAAACCTAGAATAATTATGGTGCCATCATCATAAATGACCATGTTAGAAAGTGTGCTTCTTAATGAATTCCACTCAGGACATAGTAAGTGTAAAGGACAGGTCAGGGTACAAGTTGGATGTCCAGCTGCCCCTTAAAAGTTTGAAATTAGGGTCTGGACAAATAATATCAGCCTTAAGAAATATATTTATGATAATTGAAGCTATTAGAAGACATTCTTTTTCCCAGAAAGAAAAATAAAATTAGATGCATAAAAAATAAAATAGCATAGCAAGCCCTCCTCATTTCTTCTAATCTCCTTTCTTTTATTTATATATTGATTATATAGTTAAGATATTGCCTTTTAACAAGCATACAAGCAAAAACAATCTAATAGTCATATTTAGCTTTTCATAATTATGACAGATAACACTGCTTTTACAGAGTGGTAACTTTTTGAAATTGTGGAACCATCTGTCCTATTAAAATCAAATCTTTCAAAACTATACTTTGTGCAAGTTTACTGAAAACGCAAGATATGATGTATGTAACTAAAGGCATGCATGAACTCAGTCACTAAACTCAAACTCAGCTCTTAAAGACACCTCATTTAAATGTTATTAAACTTGTATTTTTTATATGCCTAGCACTAGGTGCCAGTCTCAGGCTTATTCTGTCCTTATACCATACTCCCTAGTACTGCAGCAATCATTTTTATAATTGCCTTCATACGAAAAACGATGTCACAAATTTACTTGCTATCACAGAAATTAATGTAGGTCATCTGATGGACAGAAATGGGACAGTAGATAATCACTCTTATCGGTCAGTGAAGGAAGAATGGTAAGAATGGTGAAAAACTGAAAATATTGGAAGTTTCTAAAATATTTTGGCAGTACTGTTTATATGATCTAGGGTTTGTTTTTTTTTTAACACTATGAGCCGCAAATCTGCAACAGACATCAAAATACACAAATTCCACTATGTACATTCACAAAAAAATTTGTTCATACAAAACAAAATATCAGAAATTTTATTAATTTACAACAATGCTATAAATTTTTAATTGCTACTAATGGCTAATTTGGAGAGAATATGTAGAAATGAAAGTTAACATGGCAATTCAGGAACAGTCTCAACAGACTTTTTTTTCCTTTGGTAGAAATTAAACCTAAATGTACATGAGAATACAGAGACCTAGAGCAGCTGTGACGGTTTCTTGGTGTGTCAAATGGACTGGGTTACAACTCTCAGTTATTCATTTAGAGACTAATCTAGATCTTTCTCCGAAGGTATTTTGTAGGTGTGATTACAGCTCATAACCACTTAAGATTTAAGTAAAGAAGATTATCCTGGAGAATCTGGGCAGACCTGATTCAATCAGTCGAAACACCTTAAAACAGAGGCTGTTGTCACCCTGAAGGAAAAATTTTGCCCAGGACAGCAGCTTCAACTTGTCCATGAGTTCAAGCTTACCTTTCCTGCTGGCCTGTTCTAAAGTTGGTGCGACTTCCTAACCAGCCCCTGCAATTACACAAACCCATGATTTATTCTAAATCTCTTAATGTTTATCTTCAACTAGCTCTACTCATCTGGTTGAACCCTGACAGAGAATCCAAAATTATTGTTAAAAAGACCAAAGTTGAAGGGCTTATATTATTTGATTTTATAAAGTACTATAAAGTTACAATAATTAAAACAAGTGGCATTGACATACAGATAGAGATCAATGGAGCAGAATCAGGAGCTCGGATATGAAATGATTTTTCACAAAGGTACCAAGGCAATTCAAGGAAAAAGAATAGATTTTCTTTAAACAAACAGTGCTAGGACAATTGGATATCCATATATTTTTAAAAATGAGCTTAGACCCTTCCCTCACACCATAATTAAAAATTTACTCAAAATGGATCCCAGGCTTCAATGTAGAGCTAACAATAAAATAGAAAAAAATTAGACAAAATCTTCATGACCTTGGGTTAGGCAGAGTTCTTAGACATGAAACCAAAAGCAAAATCCATAAAACAAAAGAAAATGGTAAATTTAATGTCGTTAAAATTAACAACTTTTGCACTTGAAAAGACTCTTTAAATAAAGCACAACCAAAAATTAGGAAAAAGTATTTGTAAATCACATACTTCATAAAGGTCTTGTCTCCAGAATACATAAAGAACTCCTAAAACCCATAAAGGAACATAAACAACTCAATAAAAAGGGGTAAAATATGTATAGATATTTCACCAAAAAAAGATATAAAAATATCTAATAAGCAAAAGTAAAGGTGTTCAAAATTATTAGGCATGAAGAAAATGTGTGTAAAAAGTACAACAAGCTAACTAGACACCCACTGAATTGCCTATAATAAAATAAACAAACAATAACAAGCATTAGTGAGGATGTGGAGAACCAAGCCCTCCTGTATTGCTGGAGGGAGTGTATAATGAATGGTGCAGCCACTCTGAAAAGAAGTTTGGCAGTTTCTTTAAAGTTAAACAGAAGTTGCCATATGACCTAGCATTTCTACTCCTAAGAGTTCACCCAGGAGAAATGATATCGTAACTCCACACAAGCACTTGTACACAAATGTTCAAAACAGCATTATTCATAATAGTGAAAAATGGAAAACAATTCTAGTGTCCATTACCTGGTGACCAGAGACAAAATGTGGCATACCATAAAATAAAATAATATTCCATACCAAAAGGAATAAAATATTGATTCATGCATCATTGATGACCTGAAAATCATATTGCTAAAAATACAAAATATTAGTTATTGTATGATTTTGTATAGATGAAATGTCCAGGAGAACAAATTTATAGAGATAGAAAGCAGATCAGTGGTTTTCTGGGACTGAGGTTAGAGTGGGATTTACTGCAAATGGGTTCAAATAATTAAAGAAAGAAAATGTTCTAAAATTTGATTACAGTGATGGCTGCACAATCCTACAATTAAAAAACATGGCTATATATTTCCCATAGGGCAATTTTATGTTATGTAAATTATACTCCAAGAAATTTATAAAATAATAAATACATCGTTGTAATATATATAAAATCTCAAATATTAAAAGATGTACTATTTAAGAGTAGATACTTTAAAATTTATTAAGAACCTACATGGGGAGAATAAACATTAAATTCAAGATCAGATTTCACTGGGGTGGGAAAGGAAGCTACAGCTGAAGCAGTTTAAATTCCATTTATGTTTTACCACTTAAAAAACATAAAATAAATGTAGAAAATTGGAAAGGAAGAAGTAAAACTGTCATTATTTGCAGATGACATGATACTAGATACAGAAAACCCTAAAGATTCCACCCAAAACTAATGAAACTGTTAAATGAATTCAGTAAAGTAGGAGGATACAAAAATAAATATCCAGAATTCAAATATATTTTTCATACACCAAAAGTAAACTATCAGCAAAGGAAACTAAGAAAACAATCCCATTCACAATGGCTTCAAAAAGAATAAAGTACCAAGAAATAAAGTTAACCAAGGATGTAAAACACCTACACTCGAAAAATTACAATACACTGAAGAAAGAAACTGAATAAGATACAAAGAAGTGGAAACATGTACCATGTTCATGGAGAGAAAGAATTAACATCATTAAAATGCCCATACTACCCAAAGCAAGCAATGAACATATAAATAAGTAGAACAAAAAAATCAGTGTTTCTCCCCTGCCTTCTCTCTCTCACAAGAAAAAGAAGAAGAAGGAGGAGGAAGAGGAAGGAGGAGGAGGAGGAGAAGGAGAGGGAGAGAAGAAGAAAAAAAAAGAAAAGAAGAAGAAGGAGAAGGAGGAGGAGGAGAAGGTGGAAGAAGAAGAAGAAGAAGAAGAGGAAGGAGAAGGAGGAGGAGGAGAGGAGGGGGACAGAGGAGGGGGAGAAGAGGAAGAAGAAAATAAAAAGGCCCTGGCAGGGTAGCCCAGTTGGCTAGAGCATCATCCTGATACGCCAAGGTTGCAGGTTCAATCTCCAGTCAGGGAACAAACAAGAAGCAACCAATGAATGTATAAATAAGTAGAACAACAAACTGATGTCTCTCTCTCGCTCTCTCTCTCCAATTACACCCACATACTAATAATGAACTATCAGAAAGGGAAGCTAAGGAAACAATCCATCTACAATTGCATCATAAACAATACCTAGGAATAAATTTAACCAAGGATGTAAAACATCTGTACTTGGAAAATTATAAAACACTTAAAAAAGAAATTAATGACTATATAAATAAGTGGAAGCATATACCATGTCTATATTACCCAAAGCAATTTATAGATTCAATGCAATTCCTATCAAGATATCAATGGCATATTTCACAGATTTAGAACAAATATTCCAAAAATGTATATGGAACCACAAAAGACCCCAAATACCCACAGCAATCTTGAGAAAGACGAACAAAGTTGGAGGAATCACACTACCTGATACCAAACTATACTACCAGGCCATAGCATCGAAACAGCATAGTAGTGGAACAAAAACAGAACTATAGATCAATGGAGTAGAATAGAGAGCCCGGTAATAAACCCACACCTTTATGGTCAATTAATATTTGACAAAGGAGGCAAGAACCTACAATGGAGTAAAACCAGTCCATTTGATAAATGACGTTGGGAAGATTGAACACATACATGCAAGAAAATGAAACTAGACCACTTTCTTCCCCATACACAAGAACGAACTCAAAATGGATTAAAGACTTAAATGTTAGAGTCAAAACTATAAAAATCCTAGAAGAAAATATAGATGGTAAAATCTCAAACATTTTTGTAGTAATATTTTTTCTGATATACCTCCTTGAGCAATGGAAACAACAACAAAAGAAACAGGACTAACATCAAATTAAAAAGTTTTTACACGGAATAAAACTCCCACTAAATGGGAGAATATTTTTGCCAATGCTACATCTGAGAAGGGGTTAAGATCCAAAACTGATAAAAAAAAAAAAAAACTTATAAAACACAACACCAAAACCTCAAAATAATCCAATTAAAAATTGGGCAAAGGACCTGAATAGACACTTCTTGAAACAGGACATACAGGTGGCCAATAGACATATGAAGAGATGCTTAATGTCACTAATCATCAAATAAATGCAAATTAAAACCACAATGAGATATCACTTCATACCTGTCAGAATGTCTATCATCAATAAGTCAACAAAAAATAAGCATTGGAGGGGATGTGGAGAAAAGAGCACCCTTGTGCACTGTTGGTGGGAATGCAGATTAGTGTAGCCACTTTCAAAAGCAGTATGGAGATACCTCGAAAAATTAAAAATGGAATTGTCTTATGACCGAGAGATTCCATTTCTGGGAATATATCCAAAGAAACCCAAAACACTCATTCAAAAGTATATGCACCCTTATGTTCACTGCAGTGTTATTTACAATAGTCGAGATTGGAAGCAGCTCAGGGGTCCATCAGAAGATGAGTGGATAAAAAGTCCATGGTACATCAACACAATGGAATACTAATTACTCAGCCATGAAGAAAGGAAATCTTACCCTTTGCTATATTGTGCTAAGTGAAGTAAGCCAGTCAGAGAAAGACAAGTGCCATATAACTTTACCTACATGTGGAATCTAATGAACAAAATAGACTAACAAACAAAATAGAAAGACTCATAGATACAGAGAACAGACTGACAGCTGTCAGAGGGAAAGGGGATAGGGGGCTCGGTGAAATAGGTGAAGGGATTAAACAAATTTAAAAAAAGGAACAAATCATAGACACAGACAATAGTATGGTTTTTACCAGAAGCCAAGGGGGGTGAGGGGGGACAGGAGAGGGTAAAAGGAGAATAAATGGTGATGGAAGGAAACTTGACCAGGGGTGGTTAACACACAATACAACAGATGATGTATTATAATATTGTACACTTGAAACCTATATAATTTAATTATCCAATTTCACCCCAACAAATGTTTTAAAAGGTAAAATAAATGTAGGAAATGTTAGATATGCTTGCATAATCTCATCACCACTATAACACTAAACATTCTAGTAATGTTTATACATCTATTTGGTTTCAATATATTTATCATAAAGATAGATTTTAATATGTAAGTTCATTGATCTTAATAAATTACTCTACATGTATGCTAAATTTAGTTCATTTATACAATAGTATATTCTGCTTTATTTCCAACATGTTATGAGGGGTGATTTAAAAAATATTTTTAACTTTCTACCAAAACATTATGATATTGACTATATCATTTTGTATCATATAGGAAACACATAATTTAACCATTCTTCTCAGATGTATCACAGACTAGAGAAGATTAGCTACTGCAAATAAATCTTATGTGTTTATTTATTAATTTTAACTCATCAGAAATAAATTTAAGGTATGGCCCTGATGATATTTTATAGCTTAGTGATATTTAAAGCATTATTTATCATCTGTTTAATTTTTTCCCACTCATTTAAATGTTACTTTTTTGTATAGCAAATACTAGGTTAAGCCATAAGAAACTGCTAATTTGGTAGGTCAGTAACTTTATTAGTTCAATCTGATTAATACATTAGGACTATCATTTTGCTTTTAATTTCTAATTTCTGCATTATTATGACACTATGCTAATTATATGACAAATGGGCCAGTTCATTTCTTTTTCTTTCCTTTACTATTTTCCTCAGGTTTTATTTCATAATTCTTTTTAAGAAATATTCTGTCAGAGTTCCAAAAATGTCCCATTTTATTTTAATGACAATTGTGGTACATCTTTAAGTTAATTTTGTGAAAAAATGACTTGTTTGCATATGTTGAGTATTTCTCTTTATTTAATTTGCCTAAGTACAATTTGATGCATCCTTTCCTTATGTTCCATCCATATCTTGCCGCGATTATTTCCCAGTGCTTTCTAATACTTGTTTCTGATGCGAATGAGATATTTTCTTTATATTTTCTAATAATATATATTTGTATAATATAGTAATAGCTAACATTTTTAACACATTCTACATGTTGAATGTTACTCTAATCAGCTTTCATAAAATCTCTAGTGTTATCTTTCTAACATCCCTGTGAGACTGTTACGAATGTTAGCTCCACATACAGACAAGGAAACTGAGGCATAGGGGTTAAATTACGTATCCATGGTGCCATAGCTAATAAGAAAGTACTTAAAGGTAATTAGTTTAATTATAAGGCTCTAATTTTAACCCCATATCAAAACTTTTTTTATTATTATACACTTATTTTATATCCTGTCACATAACTCTTCGTTCTAGCAGCGTTTTATATTCCAATTATATCTCATACTATAACATTAAATACCTTTCGCTTGTTTCTGTCATCCTTTCTCCACTGAACAGTTCCTTTGTTGTTCCTGCATCATGTGTGTCTATCTCTAAAGAAAGAAAGAAAAACATATCCTCAATTTAAATTTAACTATAAAGTTTTAGGGTCAATTACTAGGTAGATACAAGTCAATCTATACTTTGAATTAATAAATGTACACGACTCTCAGTTTTAGGCCACAGTGTTCCCTTATAAAATATTATTTTAGTCTGATACATATGTATTCACCAAAAACCTTTAAATTTACATGGTATCAAAAAGGTCCATTGAATAAAGCAAACATATATTCCAGCAATTTTCTACTGGAGTGCCTCAAGAATTTTTAAAATATGTAATACCTGGCTATTTAGTCAGGGACACGGACTTCTTTTCCTTAGATTGTCAAATAAAAAATGACAACAGCCAACACAACAACAGATAACCAATGTGAATGAATCGAAATTATACCTACTTTTTGTTAGATCGGCAAAAAATATATTTGTGGTGTACCCCAGAATTTTAGTAATTAGTTTAGATGTGCTGGGAGATGAAAAGGGTTGAAAAATCACTGACTTATTCAACCTTCATTCACATAACCTCATGTGTTAATTTACATATATTTAGTAGTTGAAAAGCAAGAAAACTATCTATACACAGACATCTATGCATAAGAACCTAATTATGATAACATTTTATTAACAGGTTTATAAAAACCTCTTTTTATAAAAATTCTAACATCAAGCTACAACAAATCGTTCTGCATAGCAATTAGAAGTACTACAATATCTTTGCAACTTACTCTTTAAGTAGTTCACATGGTAATAGGGGAGAAATTCAGCTTATGTGATTTTGATGTGTGACAAATCCAAGAATTGACAGAACCATGTAAATCATGTGTATTATCATGCCTCATCTGAATGTCTCTACAACACATACAAGTTGAAGGATTAGGTGTGAGAAGAGCTTTCAGAGCCGCGTCGGCGCTGGAGGCTGCCTTGACGCTGATTAAGACGCTGACAAGACCGCACAAAAACACCATTTGTTGGCATGACATGTCAGATGGATGAAGAATCCGTCTTTGTCTATTGAGTTCGGTTTTCTTTCAAACTCACTTACAGATCGGCTGCAGTATTTTCAGAGGCAAATAGTACATTGATTTTTAGTGTGAACATTATGCAAAATACATAGTAATGAAAACTTTTAAAGAGGCTTTTGTATATAGCATTAGTAAGCACAATGAACAATTGTGCATTAATCTGAGCAATGTTTTCTTCCATCTTCTACTTCTGAGAGCCACTTTTTAAAACAGCAGGTCCCATTAACAGGCTGATTTTCTTTCTCCCCAAGACCAAACTATGTGGTAAGGTTTACTTTTATTTGGCACTGAAAAATAAATGATGGAAAATTGGAACTAACAATATGTTCTGATTATTCCTATGGTATACAATAATCTCTGAATGTGACAAACCACGTCTGTCCCGCTAGGGAGAGTGAGTGAGGGAGAAAGAGATTCCCTGTGACTTATTGGCATGCATAGTGCTGTTAAATAGCCATTTGATTACTCTATCTTGACATTGACAAATTTTATTTCACTTCTAAGAACTGAAATTTTCATTTGCGAAATCTTACCTAGATGTTGTGTTGACCATGAGAAATACAAGTCATTTAGGGCAGCATTTAAGTCCACTAAGTTCATCGAGTATTATTTTTCCATTGTTACTGGTGTAAGTCTTATAGGTTTTTAAATGTTTCTAAGATGTTTAAAGTACTCTGTTTCCCACATTTCTACATTTTAGAAAAAATGGTAGCACAAAGCAAGCAGATCATGATTCTAAGAAGGTAAATTACTAAGTTAAAAAAACCCCACAAGATTGTATTCACATGTACCACTGTATTTCTAGTTTAAGATTAGTGCTAATAAGGAGCAGCACTATCCAATATGGCTGGCTATCCCAGTATAAAAAAATAGATATTTGAAGGAATCATTGATTGATTATCTGCTCAGTGCTGAATTGCATATGCCCATATAAAAATATGTTTTTCTTAAAGGTAAGGAGAACCAAAAGACTACAAACATTCTCTTTCCTAGTCCTACTTGAGATGAAAAATAAAAACTGTATGATTAATGATTAGAGTTATAAAATCTGTGATCAGAGAAGATAATAAAACTAATAATAACTTGACATGAAACTTGAATCTGTGGCCAGGTTTGTGGATCAGAACAGGAATATTGCAAATAATTTCAAAGCATATAAAATTTAATTGGATGTACATAGTTGAATATGAACTAGTGGAGAAAAAAAGAAAAGTGTCTTTTGTTAATTGATATTGTTATTCTCAGATTGTTGTATATGTATTGTGGGGTAAAAAAAAGCCAAATAAGCATTGTTGTATTGTGTTATGTTATTGAGTTATATTTGTCTCATTGAGACCCAGGGAGGTTTGGCAAGAGAAACAGGATACAGACATAAGATAGATAAAGTATAAACTCTGTAGTCCTAAAAACAAACAAAAAAAAATCCACAAATCTGTAGTCCTAAATTTGAATTACAAGAAATCTCGATATATTTTTTAAAGATATCTTAGCTCTGTCTACTGAAAAATCTTAGAAACGATGATTTAATAAAATCCCTAGATCTTCATAATGTTCTCTAAAGTCATGTTTCTCTAAAAGAATACAAGGATATGCCTGGCTAGTGTAGCTCAGTGGATTGAGCGTGGGCTGGGAACCAAGTGGTCCCGGTTCGATTCCCAGTTGGGGCACACGCCTGGGTTGCAGGCCGGGTCCCCAGTGAAGGCTATGTGAGAGGCAACCACACATTACTGTTTCTCTCCCTCTCTGTCTCCCTCCCTTCCCCTCTGTCTAAAAATAAGTAAATAAAATCTTAAAAAAAAAAAAAGATTACAAGGATCTTAGGGAAAGTGGCTGGTTCCACATCTTGGACAGAGTGTACAGAAGATGAACCTGAAGCAATGTCATAACAAGGCAAGGAAATGAATCCACTCGGGTAATAATAAAATGACTCAGGATCCTTGATGTTTCAATAGCCCAAACTGGAACAACTTAGCATTAGTAGTTGGGGGACAGACAATGGATTGAAATACATCTAAAATATTTAAATCAATGATGTCATGATATCTTTTAAAAACCCACAAAGCATCATTGGCCTCTGGAGGATGCCTAGGGGGAAAAAACAAACTCATTTTTAAAACCATCAAATCAAATATTTACTCTTCTTTTTTCAATGCGATCTGTACCTCAGTGTAACCAAATAGTTGATAAGGAGAATTTTCTCTTTATTGAAACAGTTCAGCTAGTAATTGAAGAAGTAAAGATATAACCAAAGTATGACCACTTTCATAAAATAATGCCAGAGGTCAGCAGTTCCTACAAAGGGTCAGATGGTAAGTATTCTAGGCCTTGAGGCCCAAGCGGTCTGTGTCGCAACTCCGCTGTTACATCAACAGGGCCATACACAATACATGAATGAATGACTGTGTCTGTGTTTCAATAAAACTGCATTTATGAAAATAGGCTGCAGGACATTTTGGCCCATCAGTCATGATTCGTTGACCTCTGATTTAGCGATGATCATTGACGACTGACACCATTCTACAAGGAGAGGTGCTATATGCTCCCTGGTAGAAGTACATAAGAATACATAAAACAATGCATAAAGTGTTCACACACACACACACACACACACACACACACACCATGATCAAGGTTCTAGGTTTAAATACCAGAGAATGAAAAAACCAATTGCAATAAAAAGGTCAATAACTTTTCAGATCCTAATTCGAACAGTACATTTCATATATTTATAAGCATATTTGTATGTATATGCATACTATACATGCAAATATATAAGACAGGTAGGGAAATTTGAACACAAATTGGTTATATAATGATGTTAATATATTTTTAGTAACTACAAAGTAAAATTTGATATTGTTATATTTTTAAAAAGTATCCTTTTATACTGAATTTTTTATATGTAAAATACATCTTCTAGATTATTTTCTTTAAAAATGTTCAAAAATGTTCATTTTCTTTAAATGTTCAAAACAAGGCTACTTCCACTGCGTATTAGGAAGCTGAAACTTAGACAAGGTACTTTGTGTATTCTTAAGCTTCTAGTCTTAAATGAGGAGCTAGGTTTTGAGCTTAAATCTGGGGCTCCAGAGCCCACATTGTTTTCAACAGACAACATCACATCACATAACTAAAGCCATGAACCAGAGACCTGTTATCATAAAGACACCATCTCTCCAGCCTAAATGCTCTGTTCATTCCAAGTGAATATCATACCCTTACACATTACTGGCAAACAGGGACCACAGGAGAGAGAAATGGAATGACACCAATTCTCTGGAATGTGCATTCCACTGAAAATGTTAAGATGATTTTCTCGGTAAAAAAGGATAAGTTTGCGGTGACCTGGTATGTGATTTCAAAATACACAAAGGCTAAACTTATCTGATTCCTGAAAATGTAACATATGAGAAAAATGAAGTCAAGAAAAATAATGTATCATCTAAATATTAGAAAAAATATATTACCAACTGATTTTACTATGAGGTTAAAAACTTTTTATTTTTAAATATAATGTGTTTCTGAAGACTGTTTTCTTAGAGCATCATCTTTAACATTATGGCATATGAGTTCACCTACATAAAATGTCTTCAAAATACATCTGGGTGGTTCATCTCTTTATTTATAGTGATATTCCATGAAAGAAAGGATCCAAGGACTTGAAATTTTGTTGAAGAATTAAAATTTGGGCATTCTCTGGGTAGCTCAGTTGGTTAGCACATCTTTCTAATATACCAAGGTTGTGGGTTTGGTTTCAGTCAAGACACATACAAGAATCAGCCAATGAATGCATAAATAAGTGAAACAACAAATTGATCCATCTTTCTTCCTTCCTTTCTCTCTAAAATCAATCAATACATTTTTTTAAAGAATTAAAATTTGGATCTCATTCTCCTCTTCGAAAAAATAGTTGTAGTAAATTTTACCAATTCTCTTCAAAATCAAAAATTTTCTGTAATCACAGTTCAAAATAATTGCAAATCTCCAGGAAAAACCTACACGTTTCACAGCATTAATTCTACCATTGGGTCATGCAACCTTTCTCAATGCATGGGTAGGTAATGAACTCTTACATTCTCCATCCACTTATGCTAAATGTGGACCTTTTCATTTCTTTGTAGATTATGTGTTCTCTCTAGCTTCCATGTAACATAAGCTATTCTCTTCTTGAAATTCATTTCCACCACTCCGCCCTGAGCTAATTCTTCCCATCCATCAGGGTTCCATTTAGGCATCACTTTCTTCTGGAAGCTTTTTCAGACTTCTTGCATTTGTTTGTAGCACACGGAGGAGCATGCCCTATTCTAAAGCATGAACTTATTCTAATTTCTTCTAGTGTGGCAAAGGTTTGGACTTCATCTTGTTATTTGCTTCATTCTCTCTCTTTCAGGGCATGGGAGTAAATGCTTCTTCTACTTAATGAGTTTGCAGAAACAAAATCCCCACTACTTGTCAACAAAATGCAAGGAAAGTTGCTGTTTCATGGGGGAAAAGTGATCGTTAAAACATCAAAACTATACATTAGGAAAATTTACGGTTGCAGCTGCAAGCTAAGCAGACAATGAAAAATCACCATGAACTCTCTCTTTCTTCCGTCACCACTGTGTGGTACAGTGAACTGACATTTAATCCCTGAAGTGCATCCAAGGAAAGGGAAATTAGAGGTGTGTCCTCTGCTTTAGTATGACACCTGTATTGATAATCCCAATCCCCACTTGCCTTTGGATTGGAAGTTGAAGAAGCATTTGGATGACTTATTACCACTTGAATTTTTGCCAACCGTTCTTAAACAGAGACCCTGAAAAAAAAAATCAACAGTGTTCTTTCTAGATCAAAAGATAGCAGAAATGACTCATGTTTGCCTAAATTTTTCCCATCATAAGAATACCCATTAGCACTCCCAAGCTTAGAACTGTCAGACACTAACAGTCCCTTTTGCGAAAATGTTTGAAATTATTTTCAGATCTAAAATTATGTGATTCAATTTTATTTGTTCTGCAAAACATTAAGGCTTTCATTCAAATTGGCTCTCAGTTGTTATACCCATGGGGCATTTACATACAATGCAACTGCTGTACCAATTACTTACTGGTAACCAAGATGGTGAAGCCAGCTACAGTGGTACCTCGGTACTCGCCATTCATTTGTTCCAGAACTCCTGACAAGTCCTGAAACCGAGTACCAAACAAAAAAGCATTTTCTCTCGTGGGGCAGTGTTGTGACCCATACAAGTTCTAGCAAGTGTGTTGAGTCCCGAGCAAGAGCCTAGTGCTGAAACATTATTTTAATCATCAAAATGCCACAAGTACAGGGTTTGACAAGTTCTGAAGCCAACGAGTACTGAGATTTGGCTGTATTTGCAAGAAATATGGTAGTAGCTGTTGCATTCACATTCAGGATAGAACTCTATTAGTAGAAAGTTTCTAATGAGCTGAAATAATAGATAGATTGTCAAAAAGTGGCCAAGTGTGTGGAAACGGTAAGCATCTGTTCATTCTGTTTAACAAGGACATCACCTAATTATTTCTTTAAAATGAAGACCAGATCTATTTCACTAGTTACAAAGACCTGCTTACTAAGAATAAATCGCTCCATGAACATGCCATCTTAGGTATTTAAAATGGCAAAAACGTCCCTAGCCAGTGCAGCTCAGTGGTTGGAGCATGATCTGGTAACCAAAGGTTCGTAGGTTTGATTCCTGGTCAGGGCACATACCTGAGTTGTGCTTAGCTCACTGGTCCAGGCACCTACGATCCCTGGTTTGGGCATATGGACTATTCCCAGTCCGGGCATGTGCGGAAGGCAACCAACACCAATTGGTGCTTCTCTCTCAGGTCATTGTTTCTCTCTCTCTCTTTCTTTCCCTTCACCTCTCTTTCTTAAAAAAAAAAAAAAAAAAGCAATGAAAATAATATCCTTCACTGAGGATTGAAAAAACAAAAAATACATAAAATGACAAAAGCAAATCCTATTTTTTGTATGCATACATGTGTGCTTAAAGTATTTGAAACATGCCTTGAGAATGCTACACATTCAATATTGGCTGGGACGCCCCCTCTGTATGTTCCCATTGCATCTGTACCTCTACCATTGTAACACTTGAGACACATAGCATTGATTTTGCCAATTCTAACTCTATGAAGGTAGGCACCATATTGTTGGTCATTTTTCTGTCCGCAGTGCTTAACACAGCCCCAGACACAGAGTAAGCAAGCACTCAACAAATATTAAGTGGGTGAATGTCATATCAGTGACAAAAGACAAAACGGATCATAGGTAGGCATTTTACCACTCTTAACACATTCATTCATGTAGATTCTTTACGTGTACTTGTTTATCCCAAACACCATTAACGCAATCAAAAGCACAGCAATTTAAGAACTGCGTGACTCCCACTCTAATGATAAACCAGAGTCCAGTGGCTCTTACTGCTCTGTTTACTATCAACAAAATACCCAGGCAGAGGAGAGAAGTCCAAGAACACTTTACAGGTTACTCAACAATAGATTTCTGTGCTGTCAGGCACAGGTGGTTGAAAAGAGAGGCACATAAATACTTTTTCAATTAATTTTAAATGAAAAGACAACCTGAACACAGAATTCCATAGCCAAGACCATAGTCAGAATGCCCTGGCATCAAGGATCTCAAGATTACATCAAGGGCAGATTAAATGCCCTGCTGAGTCAGAACTCAGTGACAAACCCATCATATAACAATTTTCTCCCAAAAGCATTTTTTAATAGAATGCTACTATACAGAGTCCAATTTTAGAAGAAAAAGATTGAAAGGTCATTTAGTCCTTTCTGAAATGACCTGAAAGTTTCCTCTTTACACTACAGCATAGAGTATTATTTTCCAGTTTAATTTTTTTAAATATTAAATGTTTTGCTCAAATTTCCACTGAAACTAATTTCCGTGAATTTGGCTCTCCATTTCTCTTAGAATAAAAGTCAAAGAACTTAATGCTTCAGACGCTGCATGACTTGCTGCCCTCTCTCCCGATTATATCACTGAGCTCTTCTCTGCTCTGCACTTGACCATCTTTTCTAGCCTCCTTGCTCTTCCTCGCCAGGGATACTCCCGCCTCAAGGTTTGCCCTGGCTGTTCACTTTGCCTGGAACACACCCTTCCAGATAGCAACATGGAAGGACAATCTCCCTCTTGCCAATTTCACATCTTTGCTCAAATGTCATCTTTCAGTGAGGCCTTCCTCCCCTACCTGTATTAGAACTGTTAACCAAGAAAGGTCTGAGACTGTCAAACAATTTAAAAGTTTATTTGGAGTCTTCAAGGATTCAAATCTTAGAAACTCAGATTCAGGTAGCAGCTCAGACTGTGCTTTGGAGAGAACAAAGAAAGGCAGGGTTTTCAAAACCCGCAATGAGAAGTGTAATTCTTTCCTGCAAATGAAGGATTGCTGGGAGGTTAACAGGGACTGGTTAGTTCCAATATGCAAACGAAGGAGGCCAAAACTACAAGGAGCAGGTAAAGTCCTTACGAGTTCATGCAGCAGTTGTTGTTCCAAGGTGTTTCATAGCTCAGCCTTGAGCTGACTTTAGCAACAGGTTAGCAATTTAGCAACAGCTCTGAGAACTGAGACGAAAGAGAGGCATGCCCCACTTCCTGACTCTGACTCTCCCAGCAATGCTTATTCCATTTTATTTTTCCATGATCAGAACCTCGTCCTAGCACCTCTCATCTCCCTTATTCAGGTATGCTTTTTCCATAGTATACACCACTTTTTAATGTATATATAAGTTATTATTTGTTATTGTTAGTGTTTTTCCCCATTTTGGGTGTAAACTCCATGAGGGAAGACAGTTGTTGTTTTTTTTTAAATCTTTCCCTGGTACCTAGAAAAGTCAGTACTTCAGAAGTCACATCAGGAAATAGTCATGGAACAAATAAATGCAGTAGTTATGTATTAAAAATCAAATGTGTAGTTCTCTGAAGGTTTGGAAGATGTATAAATTATTGAAATATTCAGTTTAAAACAGCAGAAATTTGTATATAGATTGATTACAAGTAGGTAAAAAGAAAATTTAAAAGCAACTAAACAAAATCCTATACACGATGATATAAGAAGAAAAGAAGAAGAATGGAAGATTGAACACAAAACAAAACCCACGGAAATTGAAATTGTATGTTGGAACTGTGGGAACTTGTTTTCCTGTTACGTTTCTGCAATGTGTAAATTTTTAAAGAAACATTACCTAAGCATTTAAAAAATTAACGTGGGGAAAAAACTAAATGTATAAAATAGCTTTTAAAAATTCTCTCTGAAGAAACATGGATTTTTAAATAGTTTCTATGACCAATCTCAAAAGATAAATCAAAATTTAGGAAACTTTATTTTTATCTCTTGATGATTTTCTTTTCAGTTAGGTAGAACTCCATCTTTTAAATAAAAAGTTCACAGTTCTCTGTCCGCAAATGCCTTTAGAAATACATCACCATCTCCCGGCATTCACATTAGTTCTCACCCTGGATACTGTTATTTTGTTCTCTTCCTTCTGCTAAATTTAATAGGAAGGCTTCAATAGAAGGAAGGGTTATTTTTACCACACTTAGTTGTTGAAAAACCTAGTTGTTTTCAGGAAAGGTGCTTTTAAACTAAATAGAAACAATTCTGTTACTCATAAAGTCAAACTACCTCATATAAAAGCAAGAGCTGCCAATGTAACACTGGAACAGTCTTACAATCAAGAAATGCCTTTGCCATCCCTGACAGCTGAGTGTTGCTGGACGTTAGCAACTGTATCACTATTTATCCTAAGTACTTTTACAACCTCCATCCCGCCTCTTTCAAACTGCAATCCGAGTTCCTCAGAGGCACCCCCTTGAACTCAGTGAATCCATTACCTATTTCAATTATCTTTTTGATTAACACACACTAACTTCTTTCTTTCTGTTTTCCCCCAAAATTTTGTTTGAATGTTATATTGCTTAAACAGCTAAATTGGGCTAAAATATTTTAACCTGTATTTCTTGTTCCATGCTTTCAGAAATACCTGTGAATTTTTATGAAAATTTCCAAGATATTCATTATTTTTATTTTTTCTCAAATAATACAAAAACTTGTTTCACTTCCCACCCACTTTCATCCTATTACAGTTTTAAATTTGAACTGTATCCTCCCTTTAAGAATATAACTGTTTTAAAGTAATTAGTTAATTAAGTTATTTATAAAAACTTCAGTTTCTGTAGTGGCTACTGTGTTTTAATAATCATTACTTGCAGTTCACTTTATATTCTTCTTGTGAAACATAGCCCTGAATTATTTTTTTCTGGGAGGGCACATAAGTGATTAATTTTATGTATCTAAACATGTACCTATTTTTGTCTTCACTCTTAAATAATAGTTTGGCTTATAATGATTTCTATGAATCATTTTATTAATTTCTAGGAATAACAGTGTTTTAAAGATATGTTGTTGTTTTCTGGCAACATTTTTGCTGGTGAGAAAGCTACTGTTTTTTTTTTAAATTATTTTATTGTTGTTCAACTACAGTTGTTTGCATTTACCTCCCACCAATCCCCCCACCCCAGCCATCTCCACCTCCCTCTCCTGCTTCCACCCCCCTCTTTAGTTTTGTCCATGCGTCCTTCATAGTTGTTCCTCAAAACCCTTCACCCCGTCCCCCCATTAATCCCCCCTACCTCCCCTCTGGTTACTGTCTGTTTGTTCTCAATTTCAATGTCTCTGGTTATATTTTACTTGCTTGTTTGTTTTGTTGATTCAGTTCCTCTTAGAGGTAAGATCATACGGTATTTGTCCCTCACCGCCTGGTTTATTTCACTTAGCATAATCCATGCTCTCCAGTTCCATCCATGCTGTTGCAAAGGATAGAAACTCCTTTCTCTCTGCTGTGTAGAATTCTATTGTGTACATGTACCATAGTTTTTTGATCCATTCATTTACTGATGGGCACTTAGGTTGCTTCTAGCACTTGGCTATTGTAAATTGTGCTGCTATGAGCATTGGGGTGCATAGGTTCTTTTGGATTGGTGTTTCAGAGTTCTTAGGATATAATCCCAGCAGTGGAATTGCTGGGTCAAAAGGCAGGCTACTGTTATTTCATTCTTTTGTGGGTAATTTATCACCTTTCTGGTAGATTTTAAAACAGATGTTTTGCGGTTTTATCACAATATGTGTAGATAGAGATTTATATCTGTCTTGCTCAGGATCTATGTACTTAATTTTTTTCCAGTTCTTAAAAAGTCTTATCATAGTATCTGTAGTGTTTCTTCCTAGTCATTTGCTCTATTCTCTTCTTCTGGGTTTACTATTAAACACACATTGGAACTTCTCAATTTGTTCCCATGTTGTTTATCTTTTCAAACTTCTATTTAAATTTTTTTAGACTTTTAGTCTCTTTGCATTGCCGTCTGGATGAAATCCCTGGTGCTGTCCTCTGAATCATGAATTCTTTTCTTCATCTTTACCCATCTAGGCATTTCCTTTTTTTCAGGTTTTTGAATCCCAATTTTTTATTAATTTCCAACATTTCTAATTGGTCAGTTCCTGTCTATTATTGGTTTTTAAATTTTAAATAACTTTTAATTCATTAATTATTGGTTTTGTTTCTGAATTTCTTAGGGTTTGTTTTTTATTTTAGTAGATATAATTCAATATGTTTTCTTTGAGATTCTAAATATATTTATTTCTAAAGTATATTTCATATTAGCTTATTAATTTCATTTTGTTTGAATTGAATGCATCTTTTAGTTGATTTTGACTTTGTTGGCTATCTTTTTAGGCATTTATTTTTAATAATAATGTATAGGCTTTTCTAGATTAGAAATCCGTTCTTTCTCTCTCTCTCTCTCTCTCTCTCTCTCTCTCCACCCCCCCCTCCATTCATTTCTGTGAGTTTTGCAGTAGACTATACATCACTCCTTGCCTGGGGTCCTAAGAACAGAATATAATCTGTGATGGAAGTATGTAACTCTCAAGTTGCAGAGTAATTTTGAATATTTCAAATCCAGGTACTTAAACTAATGGGAGTCTTGACCCAGGCCTCAGATGCAAGGTTGGGTCTCCTTCTTCTTCTTCTTGAAATCCAGTTCAAATTATATAGGCCTTAGTCTCAGTGAGTGATCTGTTACAGCTCTAGTTAGCTTACTCTCTAATTTCAGGGTGCCCTATTTTAGTCCTTGAGCTCAAACATGACATTTTTTCTAGTTTCTTCACCCTTGAACCCCATCTAACAGATCCACTATTCAGCATAGTCTTTGCCCCACAAACTGCTTTATATTTCTCTTCTGGTTCAGATTGATAGTGAGGTTTACTTTGTTTTTAAAACAGTTAGTGACCTACAGGGGAGTTCTCATAAGACTGTTAGCTGATTTCACAAAAGAATCTTTGCAGGCTAGAAGGGATTGGCAAGGAATACCCAAAGTCATGTACAACAGGGACCTACAGCCAAGACTGCTCTACCCAGCAAAAACATCACTCAGAATCAGAGGGAAGATAAAGAACTTCCCAGACAAGAAAAAACTAAAGGAGTTCATCATCGCCAAACCATTATTACATGAAATGTTAAAGGGACTTATTTGTTAAGCACAGATCAAACCTATGAATAATAATATGACAATAAATACATATCTAACAATTGAATCTAAAAAACAAACAAAGCAAACAAAAAGAACAGACAGAATTATGGATATGGAGAGGGTTTTGACAGTTGCCAGATGGGACAGGGGTCTGGGGGATGGTTGAAGAGGTGAGGGGATTAAGTAGTACAAATAGGTAGTTACAGACTAGCCAGGGTGATGCAAGGGACAGCATAAGAAATGAAGTAGCCAAAGAACTTATAGTCATGACCCATGGACATGAACAATGGCGGGGGGATTGCCTGAGGGAGTGGAGAGTGTTGGGTGGAGGAGAGCAAAGGGGGAAATTCTGGGACAACTGTAATAGCATAATCAATAAAATATAATTTAAAAAGAAAATAAATAAATATGACTGTCCTTTTAAATTTCATCTCTTTCTTTGCATAATTAGTCAGAAGAAACTTTCAAAAGGAAAATTGATCATATAGGTAAGGGATAGTATGCAGTTGAGTTAGGAGAATAAAATAAGTTAATAAAATTATAAAAGATAGTACACATTAATAGGATCTAATGGATAGAAAGGAAAGAGAAGCTGGCAGATATAGGAGAATATTTTTCATTTGTCCCACCTAAGGAGTGAAGAAAGACAAGATCCAACAGAGTTGATCAAGTTGAGATAAGGCTTCAGAGTTTCCCATGCAGCATCCTTGGATGTCTTGACAAAATGATT
Source organism: Micronycteris hirsuta (assembly GCA_004026765.1). Lineage (NCBI taxonomy): Eukaryota > Metazoa > Chordata > Mammalia > Chiroptera > Phyllostomidae > Micronycteris > Micronycteris hirsuta. The sequence goes on from PVJI01008528.1 coordinate 20,992, forward strand.
CCTATTTTTCAATGATTGTATTATAGGGAGGAAACTGCATGATACAAATAAATCATATAGCAATTATGAGTGGATAAACATATCACTTAAAGGCAGAGCATGAAATGAACAGAGAAGAATGCTGGTTATTAATGAAGTCTGATACTGGTCCTGCATGCTTTCGAGGTTCTGTGTATAATTTCTGTGCCTCCCAATGACTCTGGCTGGGAGGTGCTGGTTTTCAACTCTCACAATAAAACCACCTAGTGACCTTTTAAAGCATAATGCACAAGCCTCATTTCCAGAGATTCTTATTTAATTGTTCTAGTGCAGAGCCTGGACGTATAATTTTAAAGCACTTCAGATGCTTCTAATATGTGACCAGAATTGAAATACTGCAGAGAAATACTGAATAGATGAACTTTATGTAGTTGCACACGCCTATTGTCTAGCCTCTACCCTATTTTGACCACCTTGACAGAGAAATGATAGAAATTCATTCTTGATGAGCTGTGTAAATTGGTTTGTACATTACTTTCCTATTGATGCTATAACAAATTACCCCAAACTAAATGTCATAAGACAATGCAAATTTATTGTTTTAGTTGTGGATGTCAGAAATTCAAAACTGGTCATACTGAGCTAAAAATCAAGGTGTCAGCAAGGATGTGTTCCTTCAGAAGGCTCTAATGGAGAATCTAGTCCTTTACTCTTACAACTTCTAAGGGCTACCTGAATACCTTGGTCCTTCCATCCTTCTTCAGAAGCCAGTAGTGTAGTATCTTCACCTCTCTCTCTCTCTGACTCTAAACCTCCTGCTTCACTCTTATAAGGGAGCCCTTCTCGCGATTATACCAGGACCAGGGGATAATCCGGGACAGACTTTCTATCACAATATTATTAATTCAGTCACATTTGCAAATTACATTTTGTCAGATAAGATAACATAGTCATACATTCTGGGGGTTAGAACACGGGCATCTTTGAAAGAGGTGCGTTATTCTGCCTAGTACTGTTCTGGATAGGAGTAATTGTAGCAACTGGATGATAGGTCACTCTTACCACCCCTGAAGTCCAAGGAGACTAGACCTTAATAAAGGGGTTTATGGGAGCAGATTATAGAATCATACTGTCAATAATGGCTTACGGTTTAAATAGAAGAGAATATTTCAGAACATGAACTTATATTGCTTCGGAGTGGCTTCTGATGCATCACTTTCAATAATATCTCTTTGCTGCCCTCTTTATCAGATAAAGACCTTAGCTCCTGTTCCTTTATCTTTTCTCCTACATCTCATTTCTGCCTTCTATTATTACTCTTGCATTTTTCCTTTATTAGTATGGTCAATATTTATATTCTGTCCTATAAGCAAAAGCTGTCTTCTAAACTCTTGCCATGGATTTGACTCTACAAATTGGAAGACACAATAAAGCATAACATTGTTATGGCTAGGTAAAGATCTTTTACTTCTGAGCCAATTAGTATGCTAGAAATATAATATTTTCACTCTTGCTCAATGTTATGACCTCTGGAGGACTTAATGAAAAATGTTCCTACCTTTAATAAGAACAACAAAAATAGATTCTGTTTTCTTAAGCTACAATTATGGATTTAAGTGTAAGTTTAAATATGGTTTAAATGTTTTCTGTTTTCTGATATTTTGATCACAACTTTCTTGAAAATATTTTCTGCATAGAGCTTATCTCTTTTCTTTAAAAATACTATTTGTCTTTTTTGCAGCCACAGGTTTTGTTTGTTTGTTTGTTGCTTGTTTGGGGTTTTTTGTTTTGTTTTGTTTTTTAGGTTCTTAGTAAAACTATCTAATTTATTGAGTCTCCCTTTCTCCACGAAACCTCCTCTCATAGCTTTCTATCCTCTGGCTTCAGTCTTGACTAGTTGGTAGTAATACTGTCATTCTCAAACCTCCCTTCTCTGTACTATTGTGTTAAAATACATATTCCTGGATTGATACAATCTATTCCTCATTTATAAAAGATATTTTTACTTTGCTGCAGTATATCTTTTTTTTTTAAGCCAGCTGTTCTTTCTTTTTATTTATTGATTTTTGGAGAGAGAGAGAGAGAGAGAGAGAGAAACATCAGTTTGTTGTCCCATTTATGCATTCATTGCTTGCTTCTTGTATGTGTCCTGTCTGGAGATCACACTGCAACCTTGGTGTATCAGGACAATGCTCTAACCAACTGAGTTACCCAGCCAGGCCTGCAGTGTAGCTTTAGGTAACATCCTTTGAAAGGGATGTAAGTGAATTATTGAATATATAAAAGAATCTTAGGTATAGAACTGTGTATAGAACTTATATGTATGCATGTTTTTATATATATATATATTTCTTTCTTTCAGTATACTCAGAACATTGAGAACGTTGTAAGTATTCTAGAATCCGCTTGGATAATTCATGTTTTTCCCACTGGAAGCTTTTAGGATCTTCTATTTATTTCATTACATTTCTAAGTTATGTGTTCACATGTGGATTGGATTTTTAAAATTCATTCCACTGGACAATCACATACACTTTTAATAAGAAAACTTATCCTTTACCATCTTTGGAACCTTTTTAAATTTTTATTTAATAATTTCCCTCTGTCTACTTTTACTGCTCTTTTTTTCTTTTAAACAATTATTAGTAGAATGTTGAACTTCCTAGGTTGCTGGCTTCTTATTTATTTTATATTAATTTTGTCTCTGTCTTTCTGTTCTTCCTTGGAAATATCTTTGTGTTTATCATCAAATATTTCAATTTTTAAAGTATACGCTCATCAGTACAGCCTTCTTCACATTCTCTAGTTATCTCCTTTTTATTATGTCTTGGGTTTTGTACTTGTTTCACGGATGCTGTATTTTGTCAAATCTCTTTAAGAATATTATAGGTGTTATTTTGTGATGGATCTTGAAAAGCATATAAGTTATGAATCTTGCATCGCAATATAAATGAATGTTCCCTGTCTTCATGGAGAAGGTCTTACAGAGAGAGAGAAAGAGAGAGAAGGAGAACAAGCAGCTAGCACAGAGCGTGCCCAATACCATAGCTGGGTTCGATTCTGGCACACAGTTCTTCCTTCTCTAGGACCAGCAGCCAACAGCTGGATGCTAGCCGTTCGGCAGTTGAGCGCACACTGCCTATCATTGCATCAGTGTATATTGAATTCCTTGCTGTTTCCTGAATAATCTGCTTCCTTCTGTACTCATTTTTCCATTTACCTCTCTGTGCCTTTGATATTACTAGCATACGTCTTCCTTGTAATGCTTTTATATGTAAAGTTATAAAAATTGGTAGCTAGTGTGAACTACCTGTGTCATAAAGTCCATAGGGTTGTTTTTCCATAAGTCTCACATCTGAGTGAGAATTCCAGTTGGGAGCAGGCTGTCTCGAGGAGGGGCACCCAACTCTTGAGTTCCAGAATGAGAAGCGAGAGCTTCAGTGTCCTGAAGACTTTGTTTTCAACAGCAGTTAAGGCTGCACCTTTAGAGAGGACCTATCTGTTTCCTACCTGGAGGTAAATGTTGGCTACATATATAGCCGTAAGTGCACTTGGCCTTTATGAAGGATTTTAATTTATTCCTCTGTTGTCATCCCTGAATCCCAGGCCAGCCTTATCCATTAGGTGATAACGCTGGGCCTAGTTTTTCCAAAAACGCCAATGAGAGAAAACCAGCTTCAGACTTCTCTGTAGCTGTGTGATAGAGTGTTCTGTCTAGGCTGCAGCTACCCCGTTTCATCCAGTCGCCCAGGCTCAGCTGCTTTCTATTTTTGTTGAGATTGTTGTAATCGCTTATTTATTTCTGACTCACTGTTCAAACTCTCTTCTCCATTAAGAGACTACTTCTTTGTATACTTCTATACATTTATTCAGACAAGAGGAGGGTCCCAAGAAGGACCAGAGGAAACATGTATGTCTGGTAGTCATCGTAAACTAAAAGCTTGTTAATATGACTTAAAGGTAATAATAAAAGAAAACCAAACATTAAAAACAAACTTGGTGAGTGTTCCACATGTAATTGCATTGATCAGTAAGTAATATTTCTAATCTAAAAAAAATGCAGTCTTTATTTCTAGTCTAACAAAAATGCAGTGGAAAGGTAAAACTGGCCAGACATAAGAATCATTTGATGCTTTTTCCGTAGTGGTAATGATTATATAAATATTTACGTGAGCTCTCTCATTTGTTCTCCTTCTGACCAGAGGCACTGATTTTATGAGTCAGCTAGAGGATGTCTTATCAAAAAAGTTAATGGGGGAGAAGGGTCTTCAGAAACATCTATGAAGGACACATGGCCAAAACCTAGAAGGGGTGGGGTCAGGGCTGGGAGGTGGTGGTGGCTGGGGTAGGGGTAGTGGTGGTGGGGGGAAAATGGAGATAACCATACTTGAACAAGAATAAAAAGAAAAGAAAAGAAAAGCAATACAAAAATAAAATTTTTTCAAAAAGGAGCAAAATGATCTCTCAGACCATGGAGGGACGGGACTGTTTACGTTGTCGTCACTGTCCTCAGAGCTCACTGTTGAACTAGGCAGTGACAAAATAAGCATAACTAGTTTAAGTAAGAAAATGTTTCTTCTTTTCCATGCTACCTATTCTCTGCATTAGAGTCTATTTTCAAGCACATTTGATATAATTTTAAGGAGCAGTAGATTTTGAATAAAACAGATTTGTGCTTAAATCCCTTCACCGGTTATATAGGTATAATCTTGGATGAATTCTGTAACATCTCTGAGTCTCAGCTTTCTCATCTAACACATGGGACTCATACAAAACACATTTCACAGGTGATTGGAAGGAGTTATTCATGGTACATTTTACATAGCATGTAATCAAAACTGTTTGATATTTTAATAAGAAAATATTTTCAGTATTTCAAAAGTGGTCAGTGAAATGAAATGAAATGAAATGAAATGATTCCCTTTGAATATCTATAGCTAAGAATTCTGTTTAAATACATATGTTATTCCAAGGATCGGTTTTGTTTTCATACACACAGACACACACAAACTGTTTACAAAGTAATTTGGCTTTCAATATTTTGCAATATATTATTTTTTTAATTTATTAAAATAAGTTTTGAAAGAATATACAGCCAGGGTTCTTTTTGACAACCCACGGGATAACAAATTCTGTGATTTGTACAGAGTTGTTAGGATGGAAAAAAAGACAAATTTTCTTAATCCACTTCGACTTAATTGGCTGCTGGCTAATTCAATGGTGAGCTCAGAGGACAGTGACACAAAGTAAATAGTTCTATATTTTATATATAATATGCATTTTCAGATAATTTGTGAGCTCAGTTTCATACACAGATATGCAAATGAGCTTACACATTTTTTAAAACACAGCATAACAAATATCAGGAGATGATTCCATGCATTATAACTCCCTAGGAAAAAAAAAAACATTTCCAAACTTGTAGGTATCTGACAAAGAAAGAATCCCTTATGCAGACTAACCCACCCAGCTACCTTAACTTTCCCATTACCTACTTTTTCTAGAGAAAATCCACTGTTTAGGGTAAGAATGAGATTGGACATGTTGCCTGCTCATCTTTGCCTCTCAGAGGTCATTTATAACTCCTATATTTCCTCTCAGGAAACTTTTGATGATGGTTGTAGTTGAATGTTGCTGTTGATGTTGCTTTTCTCTCCAAAACACAGTACTCCCTTTTTCCCTCTTCCATCTCCTGTTGTTACCTCAAAGTAATCCTTGGCCGCCTTAGCAATTCCTTCCATTTGTGAGTACAGAGAGAAACAATGGCCTTGATTATGGCTCATAAGCACTCACGATACACCTGTAATAGAGAGGAGAATCTCCAATCTGTGAAGTGAAATTAGACACAATCACAGCCAGCACTGGGCACCACTGGAGCCCTTGAGTGAGCCCGGGGTCCCCTTCAGAATTTCCACAGCAGTCCCCTCCTCTGCCCTCATGCTCTGCCAGTTAAACCTGCTGTCCTCAAGTACCAGCATTTACAAAATAGCCTTTTCAATTTTTTTATTGTCCTGGGTTGTTTGATTACTAGTATGAAAACACCCATAATTTTTATAGGTTTTCTCTGAAAATGTAAAACAATGTTTCAATAATACTGCATTGGGGGGGAGGGGGAAGGGGGATTGGCCTGAACTCCTAATCATCATTATGATATTGTTGCTGCAGCAAAATGCATTCTGAATTGCACAAGAGTGACTTAGAAATGAACTTTCAGAACATAACCCATACTGAATGAGGGGGACTGTCTATATGCATTGTTTGAAAACCACTGCAGGTCCATTCCATTAAGCATCAGAAAGTCTTCAAATTCGCATGCAAATAAATCAAATTATTCTCCAGGCTAACCAATTCTGCGGTGAGTATCTGCTCACTTTTGGAAGTTAATTTATGTTCCTTCACCTGGCATAAACTATTATTGAAATTGGTCACTTAAACCAGAAGACCAAATTAATAATAATAAAAGGTAGTGAAAAGCCATACAGAGAATGTAAAAACAGCCAGCTTGAGGAGAACTATAACAAAAACAAACGTATATATGAAACATTTGAATGCTTATGAAATTTTTGAAGACAGTTTAAAAATTGGGAAATGAAAGCAGTTCTATGAAATTAGGAAAAAAAAACTTTTACAGAATGTAAATAAGACATTGTGCCTTATTAATAAAGGTTTTTTAAAAGAAACCTGTGACAGTAACTGTTTATGATATATATACCTCTTGCTTTCCCAGCCAGGAACCAGGTGCACAAAGAAATTTTTTAAAAGGCAAAAAATATGTTTTTCTTTTCAGATTTTTTGCAACTAGTATGAACACTCTGATTTGACCAACTGACTACATTACAGTAGCAATACCTATTTGAATCGTTTTGGATTCATTTCGATCCAGAACAAAAAAATCTGGGAACCATTATTATTTATAACTTGAGCATCATGTTGGAAAATGTCACTTGAATCTTCCTTGAATTCTATTTCCTATGTGAAAATGAAACAGCCACACAAGTTTCTCTAAATCTAGATAGTGTGTGTCAATGTCAGCACTCACAGAATCAGGACATTTTTGTTTCTCTTTCTATATGTAAAAAGCAGCAATCTTGCAGATTCTTTTCCTTGTTTTATTCTGGTAGTAATGACTTCCACCCCCCGCCAAATACACACACATAAAATTATGTCGCTGGCCTGAAAGGTCAATGAACACACTCATGCAGAAAGGCATGAATGACTATGGGGAACTGGCTCTTTCTTACCATAATATAGGCTTGCATATTTTGGCCAGGAGAAATTTAAACAAGGACATATTCTTTCTTCTACGGGTAATAGTAAGCAAATTTCTTAAGTTCGAAGGGACATTCAGGGAAAATAGGGTCTAACTGAACAATGCTGTCTAGCAAGGCTCACCTGGTAGTGCTGTTTGTGTTTGGTGGCGGACCTATACAATTGTTTTTGCCACCTGTGCACCCCTCAAATGCTGACACTGGAGACTAGCTTGCTTTGCTTCAGGTCTGAAACCTGTAGAGGCTGACAGATACAATGTGGTGAGGTGTCACCAGATAGGGGAGAGATAAATGTCATTGTGATTGTGACAGAGAAGGACATCAGTGGATAACGCTATTTGTCACTTTGAAGTGCACTGATGTGGAAGGAGTTGAGAAAGTAAAAAATTGTGGTTTTGCCTCATGGAACGAGGAACTTTATGAAATGCACTTCCATTAAGATGATGTTGCACTTTTAAATCTGTCTGAATAGGAATAAACGGGAAGGCTCAAGTCCCATTTCATTTTCAAAATGTTTTTCTACGCAGTTTCAAGTTCTACACACTATTTGGAGGTTTGGAGGAGCATAGCTTTCCACTCCCTCTGCTTCAGGCAGGTGAGGGAAGTAAATTATGTGGCACTACATATGGAGAAAAGTAAGAGAGCGCATTGAGCACGAGGACCCCAGTTCTGCGCGCTCTCACGCAGCTGCGTTGCCTTTCTGATCGCCCAGGTCCTCACCTGCCAAGTGGAGGTAGTAATGGATCCTTACTCACCTCACTGGGTTTCTGTAAAGATAAAGCAAGATGATTTATATGAAAACCATTTGTAAACTTTTAGCACTAATAGAATTAATTGACCTTTCCAAATTGATTGCCAAAAAGCTCAAAACAGTTTCTCAGAATGTTTATGTGGAGCATTGTTGAGGGCGTCAGGCACTTTTTGCAGACGGATCCTACAAGAGAGATGTGATCTAAACATTGAACTCTAATTCCCGCAAATACTACGATAATAAAGATAACACGTATATAACAGTTCATGTCGTCCAAATCACAAGAATGAAAAGAAGAGGAAGAAAAATCAGTTTACAAATACAGATGTGAGCCGTCTCTCCTACTTCAGGACTATAACTATTTATTTCACAATTAGATTTTCTCTTGCAGAAACTCGTTGCTCCTGACTGGTATTTTATTTAGTGGGAATTAGTTAAGTGAACAAGAATAGAATATGATGCTCACCTCCCTTTCATGAAGTACATTCTAGCTCAAACTGTTGAAAGAAAGATGAGGAACTCGCTTAGTCCCTGTCCCGAGAGATCTGTCACATTCACAAAACAGGCACCTCTCTGCAAGTATGTTACCCTGTAAGCTAGCAAAGGTGTTATATTTAGGGCTTGTGGGCCTGGTGATTAATTTCCTAGTCAGGGAGAGGAAAATGTAATAAATAGATTTCTAAGCTGACTCGGTACACCTGCATGTATCCTGGATATTCCTAAATTCCAGATGTATCCCTTTTTTAAAATCCCATAACAAAAATCCAGCCAGAGAAGGTCTTTAACTTGAAAAAACAGAGAGGAAATGAGAGATGGAGGACGAGGCTGAAATTAGTATTATTTAAAGAGTGGCACTGGCATTTAGAACATGAATGAAAGTAATTAGTTTAACATTGTGTCTGCGCCTGACAATGTTCTCTTCCTTTTTGATGTAATCAAGCCCATTTCCTTCACAGACTGCGGGGCTGTCTTGTGCCCGGTACAGCTCTCCCAGCAGTGACTTCAGTCAAGCCTCCAGACTCCCCGTGCATTTCAGCACTGGTGGCTCGAAAGGAGCACGATCCTGTCTTATTTGTTCACATTCTGAGTCCTACGCGGTTCTGATTACATTGTAGATGGCTTGAAGCTGTCAGGGATAATAAATACGAAGGGCGAAGAACCCGTTTGTCACGGGGACTGGGCAACATAAAGATGAAGTCTGAAAGCTTCTTTGTTAGCCTATCAGTTAAGCTTCTTCACTCTCTATTAGAACAGTGTCTGGCTTATGGGTACATAGGTAAACTCTCTTCCTCTCTCTGTTTGATTTTGTTTCAGTCTGTGTCATTTTCCTTCATACGGAAAATTTCTGTGTCCTGAAGAAATGCTTTCACCTGAGAGTGAGGTAAATACACTGTGCACTGTTTTGCCAAAAGAGGGCAATGTTGCTGTTCAGAATTTCCTGATTCTGTTTCCTGGGACTTGGTGTCTAGAACAGTAAATAATCGCCGCTGTCTCTTCCCCTTCACCACAGACAAGTTTCCACATGTCTATGCACTCTGTAGTTAATCAGGACTTTGTAACTATCTGTCCTACCTATTAACTGCACCCACTCCCAAATTGTTTAAAGGTTAACACATTTCACTCCATGCATGACTGGCACACACAGGCAAAGTGCTGCCTCTGGAATTCTAAATTCTTCCTTTCCACTTGCCAACGATAGGCAGGCAGGAGGAGAAACAGCCTGCTTTAGGAAATATTGAAAGGTATTTTTTTCCTATATCCCCATTCTCAAATATTCTATCAATGCATCATCCAATCACGGTCTCTGTGGGGTAACCAAACTGAAAATAAAAGGGAGGAAAAAAATACATGTTCATTTTTAGCAAATTTACTTCAAAATTGGCCATCATCGTATTAGTTTAAAATGATTCAAAATTAGCTCCAAGATGTTGACCATAATCTTTAATAACTGGCATTCGGTGTCCTTTGTAGGAAATGGGGGAATGGATTTTGCATGCTACGATTTTAAATATTTAACCCATTGTGAATTCGAGCCTTTATGCAAGAGTTGTTTTTTTTTTCTTTTTTTTTTCAGGAGACTCTAAATTAGTGATCTTCCTTTTCTTTAATAAGATGTGTGTTTTTCCCCTAAAATTAAGTTATTTCAACTTATTTTTCATGCTAATAAAAATCATGATTTAGTTGTTTTCTGGAAGCGTAATTTAGATTTTCAACGGAATGTTTGTTGGAGTTGCAGAATTCCTGGAATTTTTTTTGTCAAAGAAACACTCTCAGTCTATATCAACATGCTTGTTTGTGATTTTGCTCTCTGAAGCAATGGGCAATGCAGCTGGACTACCATAGAGTGCTATCAGAACAAACTACTCTTGTATTTAATGAATCCACTGGTGCATTTTTCTTACAAATATGTGCGTAAGTGTGCACGTACTGTGCACATGCACACACATGTTTCTATTTGTGTTTTTGTTTTTTAACAGTCTAGAGTCATATTTAAAGTTCATCAGAGGGAACTAATTGTAGACTTTTTTCTTGAGCATTAAACATTACTGATATCATTTCCTAGAAACTGCAACTAGGTGTTTTATCAGAACCAATAGACTGAAAATATGAAAACTGCAGTCACTAAAATTAAAAGTACATTAAGAGAAAGAAGAATTGGGTTATCGAGTGGCAGATTCTTGAAGCAAGGGACAGTCTTAGATGGGCCTCTTGGTTTTTTCCAGTCTCCGAAGTGCCCCATGTTCTCATATTTAACTGGGCTTGAAAGATTTAAGTAAAATCTGCGATTTCGGGGGCATCAATAAAACCCATGGAAAGCTGTGTCTGCTGTAGGTGGTTCCAGGAAATCCTTATTTAACATTGACTTAGTTTACTGTGTCTCGGCTTTTTTCATTTCTCCTGAGTTAAAGCCCGCCATCTCATTTCTGCTCCCTGCGCCCACATCTGTCAGTGTACGTGTGAGAAAGTCTGTGTTATTAAAAGAATAATAACCATATTGCAGGTTTCTGAACCCAAGATTGTATTTTCTTTCTCAAATATTCATTAAAAAATATAGATTGTATTTTATTGAAAGTGCTCTTTAATGAATAATATTCCTGTTTGCGTACAAGAAGGAGCTTCGACTGCAATTCCCTGACAGTAATTGTGGTCTGAATTGAGAACATGCAGTCACGGGGTGCAGTTAATGGCCACCCTGTGGACTGAGTGCTCCACTTTTGTCATATCTGGCTACTTTTTAAAATGCAGAAATTAGTTAGGCCAGTAAAGAGTTAATTATGTTCTTGTGTCAGAAAACCCTCAATGAGCAGTCAGAGAGAGGAATTCTTTGTCTTTAATGCAAAACAGAAATTTCAAAGCCCTTGGCAGATGATAACACCTACATGGCATCTATTTTGTGTGAGTGTGTGTGTGTGTGTACATGCCACTTGTAATGTGAGAACAAGGGAAAACCCCCCAGTAAGTCAGCCCACAGCCCACAATGTTAAGGAGCAGGGAATGAGTCAGTGATACACTTTCATTTTCGTGCAGCTAAAATAAATAAACAGGACAAAACACCTTTCCAGCAAAACTTCATCTTTCCACTGCATTACTTGATTTTATTTTTCTAACGTGAAAAATCACAGCCAACTTAAGAAATGGGTCGTTTGTGTGAATATGATCCTCCTATTAGGTCCAGTCGAAACACACAGGTTCATAAGGGGGTTGAGGTGAAAGAGACCAGGTTTGCAAAGACAAAATAGGTGTTGGTATTTTGTAAGACTTAGGAAATTAGTCATATAATTAAATGATTAAATCTTCTGATTTGCTAGAACTTGAGGAAAAGAGTAATTAAAAATTATATATGTGTGTAACACACACACCCATTTATAGTGATCTGGATAATATCTTTGCCATAGGGAATTTGCTCTGAAAGGCAAAAAACTAACAATCCTGGGTCCAGAAACCTGCGATATGGTTATGATGTTAATAACACAGACTTTCTCATGTACATATACTGGCAGATGTAGGAGAAGGAAGCAGAAATGAGGTGGCAGGCTTTAACTGGATATATTATTTGCAAAAGTCTTTTTGGAAAGGGAGAAAATCCTTTAAAGGTACAGCCTTTGATAAAATTCCTCAGCTAATATTTAGAATTCTACACCGAGGGTGAGCTGTGCATCAATCAGCCAGCTCTGCTCCCTGTCACCTCTGCCTCTGTAGAAACACATGCAAGGCTGCAGATAGCTCTGGTTCCCGAGACCCTCCACATCCTGTTTGGTGACTAAGGGTTTACATCTCCTGTGAGATGTTGGTTTTTACAAAATCATGGTGCTTGGTAGCATATTTTGAAAAATGAGAAACTGAGATTTGTCAATAACCCTCTCGATATAACCATGTGAAACAGTCAAATAAGTAATTATTTTAATGTGACTAAATAAGTCTTAACATTTGCTCTCAACTCATTTTGTTTTCAATTTGGACTTGACTGCTTTGGTTGCACAGTCAGAATCTGAGTTTTCATGCTCAATTCAGCGGCTAGTCTTAGCAAGGGCACACTTTGGCTGCATGTGCAACACATAACCCTCACGTTCATGTTTGAACTGGTAAGTCAGAGGAACACAGACAATTTTTATTGTTATGGAAACATTTCAAATCTTCGTCAAGCAGTATTTTTTCTATCTCACTGTGCAGTTCTATTTTGGAAAATTGAGTTTAATATTTACACCAATTGATTTAAAATATGTATATACTTAACACAGTAGAGTCGGTGGGAGCCAATCAGTTTGTTTCCTTGTACATCATTATGCATTATGTCCAGCTAAATTCTGATCCTCCAATCCCCAGGGTTGAGAATGAAACAGAAAGAACATCATGTTCTTATGTTGATGGATCATGCTGAAAACCTGAAAAGTCTTATTTGGACCTTCAGCTGAATCAAGTGTGATACCTAAGTACTTGTTGTGTCGTAAATGAAGAGACATATGAAGTAGTTTACAAGGGTAACCCTGCAAACTTGCCATTTGGTGGTCAAATTAATGCTTTCCAAATCCAGAGCAGTACTTAGCACCCAAGTAGATTTGATTATTACCTACACCTTTTAGAGAGTATTGATTGTAATGCAAGTGTTAAATGAAATGTGGAAACTTTAAAAATGTGATGTGATAAGTTTCAAAGGAGTAGGGCCTTCTAATGTCAACATTTCTGTCCTATATCCAGGTCATAGATATTTGCATGTCTTGGAGTTCATTTAAGGTGATAGTATTTTTAGAATTGAAACATGAGCATTTAGCCAGTTGAGGTGAAATAATTATAAAGACAAAGGAAGATTCCATTTTAAAAATCAATATAACTTGTGACCTTCAGAATTAAGACAAGTCAAAACCTAAAGATGTATTCAGTATGATTTAGAAGGTAAAATTTCAAAAAAAATATGATACAGTATAAGGGAAAAATATGTATGTGTGTGTATATATACTATATATAAATGTATACAAATACATACAATTTTATTTTGTTTCAGTTTAGTTTCATGGTCTCAGTAGTGCTTATGTTTGAAGTTGTTTTGAACTTATATACCTTATAGTTCATAATAACTTCCATTTCCTCAACAATAAATATAATGTAGAATGCTTCAAAGTACTACAATATGAAGAGATAATTGTTTCTAGAAATCAGAGAGGATTTTTTCCTAGTGTTTAGCTAATTATTCCAAAACTCCTCTCTCAGGTATTTCACGGTAACAATCTAACATTACCCTCATTCAAACAGGTGGGTTCTCACTACACCCCCATCCTTGGCAAACAGCTGTTGGCGACATCAGTCTATTGTTTGTACTTTACTTGATTTTATTCTTACATTTATAATGATATAGAAGTAGAAATGGCCACATTAGTTTGAATGCTGGTAAATTTTAAAATTCATTTATGAAAGTAGAGCAATCTTTGATTATCAGCAGAGCCTAACTATGCAGGATAACAAAATAGGCCAGTCGTCTATTAAAAGTACTTTCATAAGTATGTAACAATAAGTAGAATCTCTTGGCCGGTTACAAACCAGGGTTCCTGTTGTTCCCTGATCCAGACTCTGCTGCTGATGTGATCTGAGAGCCCTCTGTCTAGAACATTTGGGTCATAAGCAATAGTAATATGTGAGCAGCCAGAGCCACTGATGCCGTTTTTTTCAAAATAGCTTCCTCAGACATAAGCTCCAAGTATTGTCTTATATCTACATTCACAATTACTTAGAGGTTTATTCTTCAGGATTCTGAACACCTATCCCAAGGAATATCTGGGCACTTGAACATTAAAAATCATTGCTAAAAAGCAGAATGACAGTTAAACAATATATATGTGTTCCCAGAATAAGAGTATGTCAGTATCTGGTATCACAAAGTGAGGAAGTTATAACTAAAAGTATGCAAACCTGTGATGATCTTTATTAACAATCATGTATTAATGAGCACCATACCATGGTTCCCATTTGCTAAATCTCTTAGCTCATGTGGTAATTTCCTGGCTCAATTTGAAGTTAAGCTGAAGAATTTATAAACTAAAAATGAAGTCCTGAGTTCCTCCATTAGGCCATTGTTTAAGTGTATAAATACAATAGTTTTAAATATTTTAGTAAAAGGGATAATGTTCAAAAGATCTGAGTACATACTGAGGATTGGAGCAGTTATGTCCTAACCTTTTCCTGCTGCTGCTTTGCTGTATGATTTCAGGTGGCTTTCTCAACTCTTTTGTGCTTTTACATCCATAAACGAAGCTTAACTAATGCTTGGGTATAACACATTGCAGCGTCTCTGGATGAAAGGTGAAAGAAATACAATGTATGTCTTCCTCAGCTAAGTACAAATGTGTCCTGCTGATTATGCCAAAATAATAATAAAAACCAGAGCACTCAGTTGGAATAGAAATTAATTCCTAAAATGCTATTTTGGGTAATATTTAACCTGAAATACACGGCTTAAATAAAATAATTGAATTTTCAGTCCTTGTGCTGAATACACAGCAATTATTAACCATTCTGAATAGGAATATATAGTGCTTCATACTTTCCAAAATCCCTTCATTTACATCCTCTC
Source organism: Micronycteris hirsuta (assembly GCA_004026765.1). NCBI lineage: Eukaryota > Metazoa > Chordata > Mammalia > Chiroptera > Phyllostomidae > Micronycteris > Micronycteris hirsuta. The sequence goes on from PVJI01008528.1 coordinate 36,053, forward strand.
ACCTCTATCACATATCTCAGCATCACATAAATTATCCCTTAAAATTTATCCATCTTGGTGGCTTAAATTACCTCCGTTGTTTCTTCAGCTTTTGAAACTGATTCCATAAGCCACAGTGAAAATCCATCTCATAACTTTACAGGCTCAACTAGTATATATGTTTATGGTGGGGATTTATTTCTGAGGAAATGTGTTTCCCCGAGCAGTTAGGAAGGAAATCAAGCCCTCTGGCAGCCACCCACAGGGAGTGAGGACAATCTGCGGAGTCCCGCATGCCCTGAGTAACACTGTGAAGTGGGGCAGGGAAAGGCTCTGCTGTCTGGACTTGATTATCCTCAGGAAGATCAGTCACGTGATTATAAAGCTGACAGCTTGCGTAAGGAATCAAATATTTGCATTTGCATTTTCATTTCTTACCATAAAGATAGACCAAAAGTTCCATCCAAAAAGACATCATCTGTGACACCTGGGAGGGGAAATCCTTCATTTCCTCCCTTGTGATCTCTGTCATCAGTGACTGATGGGACTGGTGGAAACAGATGCCTCTGATATAACTGGTGAGTTTAGGTAATACTTACTGTAGGGTGGCTTTTTGTCTGTCTTGATTTCTACATTAAGGGAAACCCACTGACTTCTTACACCCCAAAGCAGCTCCCTGGAACTGCTCAGGTGTCTCAAAAAGAGAGATTATCCAGGAGACACAGAAATAACTCAATTCCTTGTCTTTCCTTTTCTCATATTTCCTCTCTTTTACTCAACTTGTTTTGTTTCCTTTTTTTTGTTTTTTATCACAAATGTACCTACATCATAATGATGTTATGGGGACTAAATTGGTAAATATAGATCACTTATAATGGTTATTGGCACTTAGCAAATGCTCAAAAATATTAGGAGGCTTTGTTATAATCTGTATTAGTTACCTAGGCCTACAACAAATGGAGTGACTCAAAACAACAGAAATGTATTGTCTCACAGTTCTGGAGCCTGGGAGTCTGAAATCAAAGTGTTGGTAGGGCCATGCTCCCTCTGTAGGCTCTAGGGGAGAATCCTTGCTTGCCTCTTGCTAGCTTGTGGCAGTTTGTAGCAATGCTTATAGTTCCGGAGGGTATGGAGAGATGTAGATGCATTGCTCCCATCCTCTGTTTTCACATGGTGTCCCCACCATTTCACTGTCTTCATACGGCAATCTTCTTACAAGGACAGCAGACATATTGGATTAAGGGCCCACCCTATTCTCATATGACTTCAACTTAACATTAATTACATCTGCACTGACCCTATTTCCCGGTAAGTTTCATTCTGAGGCTCTGGGAGTCAGAATTTTAGCAAATCTTTTGTAGGGGATATAATTCAACCTATAACAATGTTCAATGTTCAAAAGAACATTCCTACTTGCAAATGATCCTAAGCTGAAATTGTCTTATCCGCAAAGACAGCCTGGTCCCTGTCAGCCACTCTGCACCTCAGAGGACAGCACTGTTCTCCATTTCACTGCCCATGTTGAAACTCCAGTTTCATTATTCCTCTCTCTTTTGTGTCCCCTTATTTCTATCAATCAGTAAACCCTGTTGGAGATGCTCATTCATATCTCTTCATTGGTTCTCATCTCTGCATGGACACAGAGAAGGCCTTTCTCCTGAACTATTCAGGTTTCCTAAGTGATCGTCCAGTTTTGCCCTTTTCAGCAAGTCTCCAGGATGCATCTGATGATCATGGTCAGATTATCTCAACACCCTTCTTACAGTATTTACTGGCTTTTAATTACCCTCAAGATCAAGTGCCTGATGTATAGCCATTTCTCTTTCTTTAATTTATTTTTATTATTTATATTTAATTGAATTTGTTGGGGTTACATTGGTTAATAAAATTATATAGGTGTAAGGAGTGCACTTCTATAGTACATCCTCTGTTTATTGTACTGCGTGCTCACCACCCCAAGTCATGTCTCCTTCCATCACCATTTACCGCCTCTTCGCCTTTTCCTCCCTCTCTCACCCCCATTTCCCTCTGGTAAGGACCTGATTTGTATTTCTTTTTTCTTTTCTTTCTTTTTTTTTCTTATTCCATTACAACAGCTGGGATCCACTGATCATTCTTGCTCCCTCTCTTTCCAACTTGCCACTTCAAATCCCAGCCATACTTTACTGCTTGGTATTCTTCTACTATTTGCTGCTTTCTCTTTCTTCCCGGCCTTCGTGTTCTTTCTATTCTTCCTGTTTCTCCAGCAAATTACTCACTCCACAAATATACTTGGACATCAAATCCTCACCCACATCTTTCCTAACTAATCTCCCTTAACCCCTGTCAAGGCTGAATTAGATGCTACTCTTATGGGCTCCATAGCACCTCATAGCTTTTACCTAAAATAGTACATTTCACATTGTATTATTTTTTTCCCTTTACTTGAGTGCTTCACACTCTAACTGTACATTTCTGGAAGACAAAACCTGAGCATTATAACTCATTGTATTTTTGTACCCCCATGATTAGCATGTTTATTCCTTCATTGAACAAATATTTACCCAATACCTGCTCTGTGCCAATAACTATATTATTATCTTTCAAGAATACAAATGAGCAAAACAGACATTCTCTTTGTGCTACAAAACATTATGTACTGCAAGTACAAAATTAAATAAGTACAGGGTTAGGCAAAAGTAGGTTTACAGTTGTGAATACTGGAAACACAGTTTGTTCTTATATTATTATATCATTCTCCATATGAAAAACTGTAAACCTACTTCTGCCCCATCCTGTATTTAAAATACAGTCTTATAAGTGCCCTTGATAAGGATAGTACAGACTTTTATGGTTGCAGAGAGTCAGGCATAAACCATTGAGGGATACTTTGAAGGCGACCTGAGTTGTCCAGGTAAAGAGTACCAAGTGCAGAATGCCAAGAAAGAACAGCACGTGTAGACACCCTTGTGAAAAGTGCAATAAAGGGAAAGAGGCAGGTAGCAGAAGGGTAAAACCATCCTAAATGCATCTCAATTTACGTTAAAATGTTTTAATGTATTTTAAGAAAATTGAGAAAATATTAAAGGGTACTCAATATTAGTGTGATTTGTAGATCTATTTTTCAGAAATTTCACTGGAGCAATTAAGCAGAAAACTGATTCAACTGGGATGAACTTGCAGCTTACTCTCCAGGTGGGAAGAAATGGAAGCCTGGCTGGCCTAGGAGAGTGACAACATGACAGGGGACAAGTTAGCCCATCTGGATAAATAATGGAGAGGTAGGAAAAGAAAATTTGGTAACTGTGGTAGAAGGACTAAGGAATAATTGAGAGATTTTCTGGACTGATTGCATTTCGATGACAGTCATAGAAATAAAGAATATTATGCGAAGTATAGAATAGGGACATGTGGAGAAATAATGATGCAATTCTAAGTGTGAGGTAGGTGTCTGTGCAGTGTCTAGGAGAATGTATGCGGGAGGATGTATGTGGCAGGGAACATGTATATGGATTTATTGCTCAAGGAAAAATTCTTGACTGAAGATATGTGTCATCTCGGTCATACTACTCTGCATGTTCCCATCCCTGGCTGCCTATTAAAACCACCAAGGGATCAGTTAAAACAACAACAGCAAAAAAAACTACACCTGGTCCTCATTGCCAAGACTCTGATTTAATTGGTCTCAGGCATTAGTATTTCATAAGAGCTCCCCTAGGAGTTCCAAAATAGAGCCTGAGTTTAAAACTACTGCTCTATGGTTAAAGAAAAAAATCCATTATCTCTACCATAAACCAAAAAACAGACCCTACACAATTTGATGCAAGTCATCTTCTTTTTCAGTCTCTTCTCTTGCCACTTCATACATCCTGTACATCCTCTGTATCGGAAACCCTGGTCTCCTTCATCCATTAATAAGCCAAGGAGGGACACCCTTCCTTGCCTTTATTGTGCCCCTTCCCTTGCCCAAAGCCCCTTCATGGCTTTCTGCTCAATTTCTACCTACTCTTCAAAGGCCAATTCATGTATTACCTCCCCCGAAGGTTTACCCCACCCCCATCTGGATATAGAATCCATCTCCCTCCACTTATCACATCATATCATAATTATTTGATTGCATTTTAACTGGATCATTAAAAAGACAGTATTGTGCATTCTTAGAAATGTCAATGAAAGAAGAAAAATGAAGAGCATAATTACAAGGTTGTTTTCTTCACTTAAAAAAAAAGGCAACTTTTATTTGCATAGCATTTTCATAGACATTTTATTTAATCCCCCAGCAACCTTGTGGATTAGGCAGGGAAGGCATTATTTCTCCTATCCATATTACTGATTCTCCAGTCTACATTTCTAAAATATTATTTTTAAAAGACCTCCTTAAATAGTTTTGCCTTTATTGTTCCAATTATAAGATCTAAGTGCTTGAAAAGCAATCGTATTTAAACAGCTTGTAAAGGACTTTTTAAACTGAAACTTAAAATTGTTTAGAACCTGTACTGCATCTCTCTTGCTTGTGCCTACAAGTCTACTCTCAGTAATGATCCTCTGTGCTCTCTGAAGGGATTGCCCCCTCAATTGACAATATCAGTGACCATCCTTGCATGTAAGAGCACAGAGAGGTGGAGTAGTGTAGGGTTGCCAAGGGTGACTTCATACCTCAACTAAAGGCTATTGGTTCTCTTCAAGGCAGCCCTCACCCTGCAACCCTCTCTGTAACTACCCTTACTCCTGGCTTCCGAGGCCATGGGTGATATTTGAAAAGTATATAAGTTACAATACTGGGACACTGTATTATCTCTTGTAGTTCCTCTAAGCCCCAGACTTACTTTTCTAGACAGTACCTTTATTAAAAGTTCTTTAAATTATCTTGCTTTGAATGTGCCATTTGCTACCTGCTGGTGGGAACTTGATTGATGTTAGCTCCAAATTGGTCCTGTTTTAAGTCAATGGTTTTTCAGATAGGAGATATGATTTTCCATTTTAGAAGGATGTGTGATTTTAATATAGCATACACATTTGCTAATCTTTAATATTCTAAATTATGATGGCTTTTGGTAAAAAGTGGCATTGAATAGTCACTGGATAGCTTCATGGAATAAATTTTAGATGATTAATAAAACCCTCTGACATAATGGTTCTACATGCGGTTATTAAACACTAGCCTTGGTTTCGGTGGGAATAAACCTTTACATACATTATCTTCCATTATAACAACTTTTATGGTATTTTAAAAGATTTTATCTTTTAATGGCTGGATCCTTCTTAGCAAATTTTAAAAGAGTAAATATCAATTGATACTAAAAATGTTATTGCTTTTTCATAACTATTCTTTCTTACTTTAGATACACTATACCCATTCTAAGGAAATATTTATATCATACTGGAAAAAAGTTAATTTATTCTTTCACTGTGTCAATAAATCTTTAACTGAGCCAGGTGCTGTGTTTGGCATGAAAATACAGGTGCCAACTAAGACAAACACAGCCCCTGACCTCCTAGAGGAGAGTACGAAGACTATATATTGCACTGAATTTTTAAGAGTCACCAGAATACTTTGTTGACAAACAAATATATGTGTGTGCAGTAAATGAGGGCTTCTCAAGGGATAGTCAAAGTCTATCAAATAGTAAGTGACCTAATAGGTGATTTCTTCAACCTATAGTGCCTCCTTTTATATTTAGAGAGTGGAAATTTATTTAAATAATTGAGTACATTTATGACTATCAGAACAAAGTTAACGATTATGACTAAAACATAGTCTAGCGGAGTGGTTAAGAGCACAGGCTTTGGAATTAGGTGCATCCAATTTCCAATCATGCCCCTACCTCTGTGACCATAACCAGATGGTGAGTCCACATCTCAAAACAGTTTTCCTCTCTGTAATAGGGGGTTACTAATATACTGCTCTCCAGGGAGTACTGTTCGGAGTACTCTATATGAGTTCATGCATATGCAATGCTTAGCCTGGAGATTAAATGCAAAATAAATATTACCAATTATTATTATTATTAATAGAACTAAGAAAAGAATTTAATATGAACTTAGTAATAACTGAAGGAAATCCACATATGAAACAAATTTATATACCAAGAAGATCAATTATAAGCATTTCAGCTTTGTTTGAATGACCAAAAAATAAAATACATTAAATATATATTATCCCTATATATCTTTGCATATATAATAGACATGGTAAGAGCCCTTTTTAAGGTGAAAAGATTAGCCAAAGCACATATATGCATAAACCCTATGCAGAGGCAACAGTGTGGTTTTGGCCTGAGGGAAGGAAGGGCAAGGGCCAGGTGGAGGTGGGCAAAAGCAAGGGGTGGAAATGGGGACATGTGTAATATTATAAACAATAAAAATAAAATTAAAAAGGATTGGTAATGTAAGCAATTTTTAATATAGGAACAGATGAAATCATCTCAACCAACCTCTCCTTCATCAACTCGCCTGATTAACCAATGGCTCTCCTTCCCTGCGCGGAAAGTGGCGATCACCGCCCACGATGTGCTGAACGCTTGTGCTGATGGGATACCAGCCGGGCTGAAACCAACAGGTAAGTTGAAAGCCTACTGAGATTGTTACGTTTGTCCCCAAACCTGTTTGTTTCCAGTGCATACTATTATACTTATATAATTTTATATGTTAAACTAATAAAATCTGAATACAGAAAGACAGAGAGCGAGTTCTAGTAAAACACTCTGAAGATATTGGACTCAGTTAATCAGAGCCCTTTAAGAAAACACAAAGGTCAGCCTGTATGTGAGTGAAAAAATAGCTAGAAATAGTAAAACTCCAGGATTCTGCATGTAGGTTGATGTACAAGTTCTCAGTTCAATTTTTAAAAACTTGAAAATTGTTTGCCTTATGGGTATGAGTTTTGTACAGAGGACTCTGTAGATCTCCAATAAGAGACCTGTATTAAAAGAAAACTCTTGATCACTGCACTGAAGATGAGCAAACAAATTTAAATGTACATTTTTAAGTTCAAATCAATATTTGATATTTTCTATGTCTCTTAAAAAATTTCTCTTTTTAACTCATTTCTTTGCAAATAAGTTTTCAAATATTACTCCCAATTTTGCTGGAACAAAAAATGTCCACTGTACTATGTATTTGATACTTATTATATATTACTTTTTATAACATTTGTCTACCAAATCTATTCCCTTCTTTTCCAGAGCACACAGCCGTACCATCCAGGGTCTGGCATAAGTAACCCTTGCTTGAGTTGGTAGGGTAATAATATGAGTATAATAATTTATCGTTTTAATTGGAACATTTCACCTAAAATGTCATAGGGTGGGCTTGAGTGTTATATTGTTATGTTACAGAATCACATGCTTACGATTCTGTAATAGAAGAGTTCATAATAAAAAGGGGCATTATTTGTGCCGGAGCCTGTATTTTTTTAAAGCTCCCATGCTCTTTGTTGTAGTCCCAAGATCAGATCATGTCGAGGCTTTTAAGGTCAAGAATGCCTTCTCAGACTCCTTCCCTACCTTCAGCTAGACACACGTGACAATGAGACCAGTAAGTTGTGAAGTCCCAAGAGGGAAGAACCTGAACTACCACGTGAGGGAAAACCACCCACTAACCAGAAATACTTTCATTTGTTCTATTTGTTTGTTAAGCAAATCTGTTTATTGAGGACCCACTATGTGACAGATACTTGGCAAGGTTTGGGGAATATATTAGTAACCAAAATGGACAAAGTACATACAGTCAGGGAGCCAGCAGCAGACGCCTGCACAGGCCAGATGGCTATACACTCCCATTTCCCTCATGGTGTGGCTGAGCTTTGCTTGAGTTCCTAGAGTGTTGCTTTTCAAATATCTGTCCCTGGTCACAACCACCGGTCATTCATATATAATGCAATACACCCTGTAAAAGTTTGTGGGAACAATACTTTGTTTAGCTTTAATTTGTATTATGTACAATATTATTGTCTGTTCTATTCTAGTCTCATTCATTCTAACCTCATTTAGTCTACTTCACTTTTTGAATGGTGGTGTTTTCACTCCCCACTAATAAACAGTAACCATAGTTCAAAAAGCACTGTTTATGAGAGCTATCTTTCATGGACTCAGGTTCTGGATTTTCCCTCATGCTTCCATACTGCTTGCCTTGCTGAGCAAGTTCTTCCCTTCCGTCCCCTCCCTGATGTGAATGAATTGCTACTCCATGTAATTGTTTTAATAATCCCAATCCACTCTTAAAAAGGATATAGCTTTCTTTTAGCTACCCTTTCTGAACATAGGTGTTTTATAATATTTCTTAACAAAATATACAAAGTCTTACTTTCAACAAGCTTTTACTGAAGGCTTAAGGATAAAGTAAGGAAAATACAGTTATTAGAAATGGCAATCTGGTGAACTATTTAGGATGCAATAATATTACAATTTTGATTTTTTTCTATACTCATCTTGGAACTGAAGGGAGGGCTGGGGTATAGATGAAACAATAGTGGCCATTAAGTGAAAATAGTGATGGCGAGTGGCAGGTATAATTTGATTTCATTATACTATTCTCTGGTTTTGTGTGTGTGCTTGCAATGGTTCATAATAAAAGTTTTTTTTTTCAAAACATGGAGATAGAAAGAAAGAAAAGGAAAAAGGGAGGGAGGGAAGGAGGCAGGGAGAGAGGGAAAGACAACCAGAGAAAGAGTTGAAGAATGAGAAAGAAAGAAAGAGGAGGAGAGACAAGGGAAGACAGGAAGGAAGGAGGGAGGAAGGGGGTCAAGGAGAAAGGGAGGGAGGAACAGAAGGAGGAAGGGAGGGAAGGTGATAACCACTAATAATCCATTTCCCAAGAGTGGTTTTAGAATATGCAAAGTGGATCTGTGTTAACTTTGCAATGGGAGAAACATGAAAATTTGTGAATTATAGGACAGATTATTATTGTTCAGCAAATATTCAGATTCTTTCCTACTTCTCACCTAATCGGGGGAGTATAAGTCTCCATACCATTGCTTTTGGATTTAGCCTTGCTACTTGTTTGGGCCAATAAGGCATTAGCTAACATAACCTGAACAGAAGCTAAGCATGAGCTTGCACAGTTAGGCTTGCTTTCTTGTGCTCCACCTTTTATCATGAGAAAAATATACTTCAGGTACTACTGGTTACTGGTTCCAAGAAGATGAGAGACCCATAAAATGGACTTAAACCTAGTCCAGAGCTTTCAGTCAAACTTAACTGAAACCAGCCATGATCAGCTGTGCTCAAGCCAACACGGAGATAAATGAGTGAAAAATATTACATGTTTTTGAAGCCACTGGGTTTTGGGGTGATGTGTTACACGGAATTATAGAAACTCATAATTTAAATATATACTATCCTAGCCCTTAACTTTACTTTCATTCCTCCAACATCCATGTTTCTGACCCTTGCAGTACCCTGGCAGCATTATTCCTTGATCGTCATTCTAATTAAATGGAGGCTACTCACTTCAGCTTGGACTTTGGAGTCAGACGCATAAGAATTTTAACTTCAACTTGATCAATTTTCTAGTCGTAGTCCCTTCTAAAATGATCTATCCTTGAGTTTTAGTTTCCTGATCTATAAAACAGGAAGGTTTATACTTAATTCATACAATTACTGTGAGGATTTAATAAAATGCACAGTTGACAAATACTTGTTGTATCTTTAAAATATGCTATATATCACATGAGGTTTTGAGGTTTTGGATAGAAAGAAGTCTATTCTCATGCAATGTGAAGGCTAGCAAAGGATTCATGCATGAACTCAGTTCTAATAACTAATTAAAATAGATATACATTCATCCTCATGAGTCTAGCAAAGAAGTCAGGTTTGAAATTTTGTGCAAAAGTGGAACGAATGGCTGACCAACTCACATCATACCACATGGGATTGAATCAGACTTACTGGAGCAGCATCCATTGGAGAAAACTTGGAGACTTGTTAGTAGCAGGTATATGGGCCCCATTTCCCACCTTTCTACAGCAGCATATATATAAATGGAGTCTGGCTAAGCATCAGACTCCAGGGGAAAGGCAAATTCTTATGGAGCTGTTAAGCTGCATGATTAAGGAGGAACCACTTCCTCTAATGATTTGATCAGAAGGGTGTGTGATCATGAATATGACTCAGGCCTTACCCTGCAAAGTTGATATTTTTATTTGGAAAACACAAGCTCCTCTTTCATTGTGATTAAGTTGTTAGAGTTCAAGGCTTACAATTGCTGTTAATGAAGCAAGCTAGAGAAAGAATTCTCCACATTAATATTCATGGCTGGGGCTGGGATCCAAGCCATGGAGTTGACCAAGTTTGATTGCCTTAGCCTTGCTGGGTTGCATGGAGCTTTGCAGGAGGCCTCCCTACATGACCGCCTACAGGGGGTCAGTCCTGTACAAGTTATCCTTTGCCTCTTAGTCTGTGCCTCTGATCCTGAAGGGTGACCCCTAAGCATCAAGCTACTCTGTCAGCAACACTCCGCATTTCGACCTTTAATGTCTAAGGAGCTGGTCCCTGATTCTCCCATAAAAAACACTGGAGGACAGTGAGGAGCTTTAGGGGCCCACACCCAGTGTACAAATCATGTACATTAAAGCATATCGCAGAGGAGCATTTGTAACATTAGCCCAGAAAGTGTAATACATATCGCTCAGGCAATAAAGTTTAACAAGGTTGGTATCTGGGCTGCAGTACTGAGGTCTAAAACATTCTAACTGGGACCTATAATATTTCTCCAAGTCCTTTCCAATGACTGAGAACCTTCTGTTTTCTGAATCAAGGACTTATATACTACCTGGTTTGCTCAGCCTTAACTGCTATGATCCATATCTGAATATCAGAACTTATCTGCTGCCTCAGAGAGGAACAATCCCCTTACATCACAGGAGTTGAATTCTCAGACTCTCCTTGCTGACTTTGGTCTTCAAGCCAAGTCATCGCTCACTGATTATATTTCTGTTTGCTTCTGGTTCACAGAGCTGTTCACCTTGCTCCCATATTTGACTATTTCTTTTCTGAAATATTTTATTGATCATTGCTTGACGTTTGGAGGGTTGTGTGTCAGGAAGTGTGTTTGCTTATGTATATTTTATGTGTGAACTCACAATCCACCTGCATTGAAATCTTATATTCATTATTATGCTCAAGCCAAACCCTGGCCCTCATTATTCCCCATGTGTACTTATTTGCCCATCTGTGTGCTCTTCCCTTCACTTTTCCAAATGGTCCTTCCCTGTTGTACCATTCTGCTAAAATCCTGTTCATTTTTCCTACTCAATTTGCAAGCCGCTTCTTTCAGAAAGCATTGAAGCAATGATCCTAGCTCTGACTTCATATGATACATTCTCTCTGTGTGTCTTTAAGAACCCTTTTGGTATTCTTTCAACAGATTTTTAGTGGCCTATATTGTGGCAACACCCGTACTTGGTTCTATATCTAGTAGAGGAGTAACTCATCACTTGATCTGTTGTATATTGTATCTATTTTACACACATTATTCATTTCCCCTATTGAATTAAAAGTTCCTTGAAGCCAGAATGTCTATTTTATTTACCCCTTTTCCCCCAGTGGCCTATTGTACCAAACTGATACTCACTGAATGGAGACAAATTGAAGAAAGGGATACATTCATGAATAATCAGATGAGAAATTCTATTTATTTAGAGTGCTTAATCATACTTCATACATTTGGGGTTCTTAGGGTCTAAAAAAGTTGCCTGTTATATAATTATATTTAACAAGTAAGGTGGAGGATGATAATTATATATTTTGATTCTTATTTTAGTCAATTAAGGTATGCAGAAGTTCATTACAGTATAAAAATACACTTTAAAATTATCTTATTATAAATATTCCATATTCAAAATTATGGATTAAAAAGTTTTTTTTCATCTGTGTCTCTTATTACTGAACTGGAAAGACTTTTTCCTTTCCTTCTTTATATAATGTAAGTTTTCGTTTGTGAGAATTCCTTCAGGATCTTAGTCCTTCTTTCCCCCATTGCACTAGATTATTTATTTCATCTTTGCGTCTATGTAAAATACTCCAAAGAATCATTTAAGACTTTGTTACTATTTTTCATTTTATAATTAGATTTTCCCAAATCTAATGAAGTAAATTTCAGTGTCTTTCTTCTAAATTCCCATTTTCGTACTTTAATATTTTCCATACAATTTTCCTCTCATTACTCTAGCTGTGGGATTAAATGGAAGGGCAATTGTTAGTTTTAAACAATACCTGTTTAAACTCAGATATGTGGGGTTTTTTATAAGACCTATCCCTTTTAAGACATCTAGGTATACTTTATTTCTCTTGCTAGTCATATTTTTTTAGGAAAAAGTATTTTACATTTTAATGTTCTTAATTTCATTCTATCTGCAGATCTCAAAAGTTACACACATAAGGCAATATTAAGAATTCCCACAAATTCAAGAATCAGATTAAGACTACTAATTAAATACTTTTTAGAGAATGGGAGTTTTATAGGGTGAGGAGAATATGTGGGTAAGATAATTGAACATACTTATCTTTATAACGCACTGCTTCCAACCTCATTGACTTTTATTCTTGCAGCTTCCCTGACACCAAAGCACTTACCATTTGTTCAGTGAAAATTTAATAAAAGGAGAAAACTGCTATGTTATTTCCCCAAATGTTTACTGTGTGCATTTCTCATTTGCCAATGTTGTGATTGGCAGCTTTATATAATCCTAGATTTTAATTTTATATAAAATTTGATGGGAAGTATATTTTAGAAGTCATATTAAAAAAAATGACTGCAGAGCCCATATACGTTTTTCAAAAGAAGCTTTTGTTTCCCCAAGTTGAATTTGATAGTCATGAGAGACATAGGGAGAAGAATATACATTAACAGACCACAGTCACTTTTGCTATTTGTAGAAATAAATAAATTTCAAACTCTTTTAAACACTACTTATATGGAAATAATATAGTTCATATTTGTTACATTTTTATAAATGCCCTAAAATCTCCTGATTGTCTTTCTCTTTTGATGTTTTTTATTTTGTGGGTCTATTGAATATCATTTGACTAGACAGAGTTTAGTGCAATGGGGGACATGGTCATAAAATAAATAAGAAATTTCATTATTAACTTTTTATTATTATCTTTAAGACTTTCTGTTCTATGTTCTCAAGGTTCTAACTACTTCATGTGTGACCCACGGACCAGAGGACAACACAACTGGACGACTTTTTACAAACGCAGAACTCCAGACCCACCACAGGTCTTTGGATAAGAATCTGCCTTTTAACAGAAACTTCGGAAAATACATATGCCTTTCAGATTTTCAGAAGCACTACTCCAGGTAAATCAGTTATATGTTTTAAGACCATTCCCACATACTCTTTTATTGGCTGATTTTAAATGCTTTTCATGCCCTCTAGTTAGTTCTCTGTGACATGAAGTTCATACGCTCTGTTCTTCCAATGTCAGAGAAGGGAGTTTTCTTGAGAGTGAAGTGGAAGAGTATGCTGAATTTCTAGCTAATGTAAAGCTATATCACTTTTTGCAGCATTGCTTCTTTAACTCTTTGGATAAAAAAATTTCCAAACTGTGTTACACATTTCCTAATCTCTGAAAACAGTGTGTACCTTAAGCATAATATAACCTTCTCTTAATAAATACCAGTTATGATTATGAACTTCAATAATAACACCACTGGAAACAAAAACAAGCTTAAAAGTTAGTGTGTTATTCAGGCATAATCAATCTTATATGACTTTCCACAGACTGCTATGTTGTTTTAATTCATTTCCTCCTTAATTTAATTAATTGCTTTCACCTTTCTCTGTTGTCTGTCATGTCACTTTCTCATTAACTTTCACCACTTTTAGTGGGTTACCTTCTTTTCACTCCTGTCACTACTTCTGCAATAGTATTCTCCTCACAGTTCTTTGTCTTATTGATGTAGGTTTTTTTTCTTGTTTTGTTTTGGTTTGGCTTTGGTTTTGTCTAGTATTTTTTCCTTCCTTGTGTTTGTTTTTTCTTTTCCTGCTATTTATTTATCACATCTGATGATTTTAGTCTTTTCAGTTGCAACATTTAAGCCATCTACATTTGAATGATACATTTGGGTTTAAATTTACTGTCTATCTATGTGCTCTCCACTGAACCCCTGTTTTATGCTACTTTTTCTTTCTTTTCTTGCCTACTTTTGTAAAAAATTACAAAATTATTATTCTTTTTCCCCCATAACCTGATTATTTAAAAATGTTAATATTATTTTAATGATTACCTTAGATTGAACATGCTTCTTAGATTTATGTAGACCTAATAAAATTAATAGAAATTTTAATTTTTAATTTTAATCTTATAAAATTAATAATTGTCCCATTTTCTCGATAATGTTTTAAAAGTTTAGAACACTTTAATTCCATTTACTTTTCTTAATTTTATGTTATTTTTATGCATTTTAATTCTACATATATTTCAGTTTCTCAGACATACTGCTGTGTACATTGTCATGCTTGTCCATTGTTATTATATTGTTGTGTCCTGTCAAACGCCATTTATATTTCTCCACATATTTACTCTTTTGCTGTTTTCCATTTTTCAGGAGGGGCAATTTTATGTTTTTGCTAGATAAATACTCCTAGATCGGTGGTTATTTTCTCTCAGCATTTTATGATGTCATTCCATTGTCTATTGCTTCCATCATTTCTGTTGATTAGTCAGCTGTCCATTTTTATTGTTGCTCTGTTGAAGGTAATATGTCTTCTCTGGATGCTTTGTGATTGGCAGCTTTATATAAACCTAGATTTTAATTTTATATAAAATTTGATGGGAAGTATATTTTAGAGGTAGTATTAAAAAATGCCTTGAATATATTCTCTCTCTCTTTGGTTTTCAGCTATCTTACTCTATGTCTCTAAATGTATTTTTTCTTATACGTGACTGGCTTGGGATTATAGAATTTCTTCAATCTGTGGTTGATGTACTTTGTCAATTATGGAAAAATCTTAGCATTATTTCCAAATATTGCTTCTGCTCCATTCTTTAGTTTTAATATTTCTGGGACTTCAATGACACATATGCAAAACATTTTCATTTTGTCACATAAATTAAGAAGTTGCAGAGGAATGTTTGCACTTTGATGGGTTAAACTTTTCTGCAGTAGAACTGTGCTGCTTCAAAGGAAAGTTAGGAAAAGTATAAAATTCAGAGAACATTAGTTTAGGAGCATTTTTGAGTAGCTAAGACGATGAAATTAAAGGAACTAATGTGAGAAAACAGAAGCTCAGAAAAATGAAATGACATCTGTGTCATCTTGCTTCTTTTACCCAGTATTTTTGGATTCTACAATAGTTGTAGTAAAAGGTTGAGAATCCAGAGTAAAAATTTTTTCGTGTTTGCACATTTTATAGGTTGCTAAATTAAAGAAAAATTAATTTTCTATGAGCATGGTCAAATTTAAGTCTTCTTATACCTACTATAGTACATAATGTAGTACAAATAATATTGGCTTTAAATTTAAATAAATCAACATTTGAATTGTATCTCCACTACTAAGTGCATGACCTGGAGTACGTTAAATATTCTCTCTGAAAATATTTATACATCCAATATTTAAAATGGAAATAATAATGATACTAAACAGTTTGGATTGTGGTGATCATTAGCAATAACTGAAATAAATGTATTTGGCACAAAGTAGGCATTTCAAATGATAACCATTCTTAAAGAAGAATGCCTAAATTATTATTGTTAACCTTTACATGATTGATGAATTAGTACTAGGTTCTTACAAAATAAGACCCTTCATTGTGCTGAATCATTAACCTCAGATTAAAACTCTGTAGTAATGATTTCGGTGTGCACTAACAGATGGGAGTGATATAATCTTTTCTCTATATAACCAAACTTGTCATCTCTCTGGCCTCTTACCTTTAGATGCGGGTGTGATTCTGTAGAAATGTAAATGCCTGGAACTTTATTTGCCCCCATTTCACCTTACCTGATTCCTTGGTCTTATGTTAACTCATGCTAAAGACTCTCAAATGGAGAACTTTATCAGAAAGAGAATACATTTGTTTCCATAGGCCCATGCTGGCTATAATTTGTAACATTTGCAATGTGTATGTGTTTTAATATTTTTAAGCACTTAACTATGTGCCAAATGCTAGTCTAAGTACTTTACACATAATAATTTATTTAATCCTCATAACAATGCTGAAAGTTAGGTGCTATTGATATCCTCATTTCGTAGATAAGGAAATTAAAGTAGATATTTAAAATAATTTTCTGGTATTTCACAGCTGTGAAGTGGTAGAGCCAGAATAACAACCCTGGTGGTCTAGTTCTCAATCATTATGCAGTAATGCCTCTCACAATTACTGTTAAGGATGGGAAAAGGAATGTATGTAGGTTTTGTTACAACTAAATTTGGGAAATTCATTGTGCTGTTAAGCATACTGAATTTAATTAAAATTCTTTGGGTAAATTCACGCTATTCTTTAAAAACTATATGGCAACTAATCTCAATACCTGATGAGTACCACTACCTCCAAGTATACATAAAATTATCCACTGGAGAGTTTTCCTCATAATTTAATATTTTCAAATGCTCATAGAATATCAGCTCCTCATTTGGTAGTCTTCTATTTCTAATATGAAATGTTTGCCTAGATCTATTCCTTCAATAGTAAATAAAGAAAATGAGTCATTATAATAAGACAGCAGCTCCTTAAAATTATGCTAATTCTAATTCATTCACTTATTCACTCTAAGTCATGATATTGGTTCATTCATCACATTTCTGCTATGTCCATCATTTATTTAATTGGAAAAATCTCAAAGACATGTGTCAAATGGTTTCACAGTACAGAGGGCAGACTGATAGTTGCCAGAGCAGAAGGGAGTTGGGGGCTGGGTGAAAAAGGTAAAAGGATTAAGAAGTACAAAATTGGTAGTCACAAAATAGTCATAGGGATGTGAACTACAGCACAGAGAATACAGTCAATAATATTATAATAACTAGTATGGTGCTGGGTGGGTAGTGGAAATATTGGGGATCACTTTGTAAAGTCTATGATTGTCTAACCACTATGCTGTACATCTGGAACTAATAAACACTAGTGAATGCCAACTATAATTGAAAAAATCTTTAAAAACAAACAAAAATATGGCAAAATTAAAATTCAATGAAATAAGACCCTAGCCATGTAAAATAGCAAATCTGAAGTTGTCAGCCAGTGTTCTGGATGTGTGAATAGGATAGACAGCCTATTTGTTCATTATGCATTTCCAAATCCTTCATTTTTCACATTAACCTTCAATGGGAGAGTCATCAGATCATAGGTAAAAACCAACTTGACATCGAGACTAACTCACAGTTTTAAGTGTTCTTAAAATATAAAGGTTCAGAACACAAATGCCACTTATCTAATGGCCTTTCCCAAACTCTAGCTTTTAGATGTGTCATATGCGAATAGTCACATCTTTTGAAATGGGTATAAATGAAATCCATGAATCAATCTGTATTATATTTGTAGCATTCTATGTTAACTAAACGTGTTCTTTTCACAAACTCTCTCTTCTGTCACTTGCACATTTGGGCAGCAGCCATTACCAGAAGCTGGTTTCAGGAAACTCAAATATGTGAAATGTAAAGAATAAAAAACCTGGCCACTTTTTCCAGGCTCAGGTTTTAAGCATATAAACTTAATCGTGGTGTTCTTTGGGTTCTCCTCCTTCTGCCAGTCACAATTTCTAATTAGCTTTCCCAATGGAGGAAGAAGATGAATTATATTTTAATATCTAGAGACTAAAATTAGTTTATATTTTAGCAAGTTAGCATTTCCTAGCAGTTGATTTACTCTTGAAGCTGCAAAATCCGTGAGCTTGCAATTAATCATACGTTGGTCATTTTCTTTCAAAAATGTTCAGTTTGGCTGTCTGTATCATAATAGGAGAAAACATGTAATTTATGCAGTTTAGAAATTATAGCTCTGTGTTTAACTATGTCATAATATATTTTCTCACCCGCTCATTGTTCTTAACACTATAAAAGAATGTCATTTCACTGGGATTTATTTAAGCAAAACCTTTAAAGTGAGATCCCTAGCAAAACAGCAACCTCTTGGAGGTGTGCTTTATTTTTCCTTAAATGGGTGTTTTTAGGATTTGTTGTGACCACTCTTGATTTTGTGGCAACTTTTAAAAATACATTTTAAACAGAGAAGCACATGCTTTGGTTTCTTCCTGCAATAAGAATGCTTTCTTTATCTTCGTAAAATTGTCTTTAATATTCTCATGTGCATAACACATGTAAAAGTATTCTGTTAATATGCACAGAATACACAAAACTATTCCCTGGTGGCAACGTGACAATTTAAAGACACTATAAATTCAAAGCAATAGATATCTTTTAATTCACTGAATTTTTAAAAAACAGACACTTATTTGAAAATCAAAAACAGTACATATTTTAAGCAGTTTCCCCAACTAACCTCTGCCAGAAAATTAACCCAAAAACTGTTTGACATCCTTGAATAGCATATCTCAATGCCGCCAGCATACTGATCACTCACTATGCTCTGAAACAAATCAATTAGCCTGCCAATTGTGTTCATTAGAATTCATTCATATCTCTATAAAAGTTAATTAAAAGTTAAAGTGAGGAGGAAATCATGTCTAACATTCTTATTAAATCCAAATTACCAAAGTAATTTCACATCTAAGTAAACAATAATTACTAAAACTCTTCCTCCAATAGGTGTAGTATCCCTGAAAATCAGATAAAGAAGATGGGAACCTACAACTCCTTGGTAAAGATTTCCAGACTAAGGTATTTATTTTAATATTACTATCATTATTGTTATTGTATTTTCTTGTGGATCTCCCTTGACTCTGATAAAGGTGTCTCTTTTTGGTTAAATCCCTGAATTTTATTAGCATGAGTGAATGCTGAAACTAGCATAGTACCTCATTGTTCAAGACACTCAGCTTAATAGAACATTTTAAAATGAATGACAGCACAGAATAACCAGTGGAACATGGCATTGTAAACCAAATGAAATTATCTTGATATAAGGACTGCATGATGTAAAAACCAGCTGCCAAAACAGAAACGAGTCGACAAGCCACAGCTTTCTTTTTCCTAAAAGAGACTCTATTCTTAACATAATATCTAAATGCCTCTGGTAGAGCTGTTAAAAGTAAAACGAGCTTGAATGTGAAATGTTCTGATTATAATATGAAGCTCTCTCCCCGCCTTTCTATTTCTTCCATGTTGGGTAAGGTATCAGTTCCTTTTGTTTCCAGAGATCCAAAATGAGAGCCCATGTGAGGGTGGAAGAATCTTCCTGACAAGCCCCAGAAAGCTTCAGACTAATTTCATATTCAGTTCTTGGCACTGAGGTCTGGGTGGAGGTGGGCAGGTCCACCCTGCCTTTCAGTCTCATTAATCATTTGGCTTTCCCTGGCTGCTCGCAGCATCTTCTGGAGGAACCCTTCTCTTTATTCATTCAGACAACCCTTTGGATTAAACAGAGCCAGCTAAATGTCAAAGCAAATCTGAGTCTTGATGCAGATAATCATTTCAATAATATTTCTCCATTTGTGCCCAAACACCAGGGGAATAAAGCTTTTCTGCTGTCAGGTACTGTAAGACTGCAGTTGGTGTAAATGCTTGACACTGAGCCAGATGGCTTAGCCGTGCCTCAAACATATGTTCAACAAGCAGGCTTGCACACATTGGAATTTTATTATTTTGAACTGGTGAGACTTGCATATTTATTTACTTGACCCCCTTTGGTGTCACTTTGGTATTAAAACAATCAGTTATAAAGCTTCTCCAAGCAATAGGGTAGGGCTAGTTTATAAACTACTTGTCAGTTTCATATCACCACCTGCAGTGAAGTATTCCTCATCTCATGGCCTCCTCTTGATAATTTAAAGAGAAAGGTGGCAAGGTGCGTGTGGCTGAGGGAGGAAGGAAATGGGAATTGAAGGAGAGAATGCTGGTCTACCCCAAAGATAAAGATGAATGTGCCCTTTTCTAACCAACTCTTTATATGACCTGGGGACAAGTAATTTTTTCATGCATTACCATGTATATTTTACTCAGAAAATCTTGTCTAAGCTTTAAGGACATCAACCATTAAAATATACAGCTATATAAACTCTTTAAAATATCACAGGTCAATGTATATATTTACATATTCTACCATTTTGTACTCACTGTGTGTCTGCGTATATATGTTTATGCATATAATAAAAATGAAAAACCATGCTATTGGTTTTGCCAAAGAAGAGTTTTCAGTAACTACAAATATTTATAATTCTGCTAACATATTCTTCAAAATAAAATTTAAATGGTTTACTACTTAGTGGAAAATCTATTTATAGAACACTTAATTTTATATTATTTAATAGGTTCAAATTCAGCATTAAAAAAGATCAGAGAATGAGTATCAAAAACTATGAGTATGGCAAATGAAATACATAGGTTTCTGTGTATAGAGTCTATACATGGAAATAAATTTCTATCTATAATGCCTGGCTGGTATAGCTCAGTGGATTGAGTGCGGGCCTGTGAACCAAGGTGTTGCTGGTTTGATTCCCAGTCAGGGCACATGCCTGGGTTGCAGGCCAGGTCCCCAGTAGAGAGTGTGCAAGAGGCAACCACACATTGATGTTTCACCTGCCCTCTCTCTTCCTCCCTTCCCCTCTCTCTAAGAATAAATAAATAAAATCTTTTGAAAAAAAGCTAAAAAGAAAATTTCAATCTACAATGATATGGTGTCTTAAGGATTTTAAGGTTCATAAATTCTAACATGTTCATTTAATCAAAAGAAAATTCAGGCTTAGGGATTTACTGATATCCTAAATCATACAGCAAGTTAGTGTGCATCAGAGCAACTCAAGGCATATGTCTCCCACACATGATCTCTCTCTTTTTCTATGTTTATACATTTGCCCTTCTACCAAAGTAAACTTTTGCTGAACAATTGGCTGTATTACCAGTGTCCTTCTTGAAGACATAAATCTGCCTGAGATCAAAATTCACCTCAGACAGTGGTTCTCAACACTATCAGATCCAATATACCTCATTTTATAACATACATTGCAAAGCCACAATTTTCCTGAACTGAAATTCATAGGTAATGGAACTTAGTGCCTACATACATAACTTTTAAACATCAAATCAATGACTTAATTATGATAAAAGAATAAATGAAAGGAACATAGTAATTGATAAAATATGTAGGTATGTGCCTGTATGTGTTTTATGTGTTAAACACTTGGAAACAACTGTTTTAGATAATACAGAGAAGTAATGAGTTGCTTGCCCCTTTAAGAACTGTCATGAACACATGGATACAAAATGCAGAGTATTTACCCAGTGACTCAAATACCATTGAAGGGTTACTGATGACTGACAAGATTTTCTAAGATGATGAACTAAATCTTCATATAATTCCAAACCAAATTATAAACAATGAAATTTTATTATTTTGATTCTCTTGTATTTGTTTTTGCATTCTTTGAAAATTATGCACATATTACAATGCAGATTTGCTTTGTTTTTATAGGTAAATTGAAATAGGTTCTAAGCTCAGGATCATTATCAATAGGATTTTCAACTCCCTGAATGTCTATCTGGAAGGATATCTTAAAGGTAATTCAGTATTCAGGACAGTTCTTCATTGCAGGGACTGTCCTGTGAAGTACGGGGTATCTAATGTCTTACCATCTGTCCAATAAATAATGTTAGTTCTCCTCAATAATTGCAACAACCAACAATGTCCCCACAGCTTTCAAAACGCACCAGAGTAGAATCAGCATTATTGAATACTGAATGTGGGGTTTCTTCAGCATAGGAATCAAGGCAACCAATATCAAAACCAGAAAAAAATTGGTCATTTAAAGGAATATATTATTTTAAATGAATTCTTAATTTTAAATATTATACATGCTCAAATTCGCATTCTTTATGCATCTGCACAAAGGAATTTCATTTTTAATAATGAGATTTAGTATCTTTGCAAATAAGTAACAGAACATAATTTCAAAATCAGAAATCTTAACTAACATTAGATGAAATTATAAACAAATAATAAACAATGAAATGAGTTTAATTTAAAACATAATTCATGTTAAATTTAATACTGGTTTAATTATATATTGTAATAACCCAATATTTAAAAACAACATTCATGTTGTTTTCAATAATGACATGTTTTTCTTATGTAGATGTGGGTATTGAGTAAATGCTATTTACTCATAATATAGAATTTACAACAGATTTTTATGTCAGTCTAAGGAAACAGTACAATTAACTTTGGAAATGAAAGGTAAGACATTATTAAATATAACTGTGTTAGTTATCCTACACATTTACATCTTTATATTGACCTATAATCCACTGTAATCAGATTGGATAATTATGCATTTTCTGAATTCTTAATTGACCAGGATGTTGAGAATTTCTCTTATACATGACCAGTTGCTATTAGAGTATTTCTAATTCTCTCAATTCACCTGTATGTCAGCAACCTGTCACACAATTCTTAAGAGAATATCTCATTATCTGTGCAGTTCTGACACATCATGAACTACAATATACATTTGTTCATTTTCTTTTCTGAATTGTTTAACTTTCAATTGCAGTATCCTTCCACAAAAGAACATAAAGATATCATCTGCCTCTTATTCTCTTCTCAGTTGTACATTTACTGTGAGGGAAAGATCTCCACCATGCCCAAAAGAGAAAGAGACATAACTGAAGACTAGCCCATTTTTATGCCCCAAAGATTCTATACTGAAATATACGGTATATCTTTCTCTTTTTAACTCTGTCATGTCACTTGGCCAGTCCAAAGATTCCAAAATGCAATGGGAAACTACAAAATACAAGAGCATTCACAATTCAGCATTATGCTAAAGCTACAGCAAGCCAATTTTATAATCATATTAACAATAAAATCACTGGGACTTGGACTAGTAACAAAGTGGTAGAGACATCTTTCATTTCCTATTATAGCACAAAATAGATTACTCCATTTCTGAGGTTATTTGGCCTATAACATGCCTAGTCCTACAAATGAAACAATCTCTTCCTCCTTCCCACGCACAACCAAGTTGGCAGGATGAACACCCAAACCCAAAGTGCAAAGAAAAGAGATCAGAAAGATCACTGCGTCTGAGCATCCATGTGGACACAAGCAGCTGTTACCAGGTTGCTGCAGTCCTGGCTCTGATGTTAGAGTAATCATTGGGGATGATATTTCATGCAGCTAAACAGCCAAAGAGAAAATAGAGATGAAACCTCTGAGGGTATGGAGCTGGGCAGATCTTTCAGTGCCGTGCTTCTCATTTATTAACGTGCTGTTCTTCCAGAGATCTGTTTAACATACAGATTTTGGTTCAGCAAGTCTGTGGCAGAGCTTAGATTTTGCTTTTCTAACCAGCACCCAGGTAATGCCACACTAGGTGCAGCGATGCTTCAGAGAGCCTTGGAGACACAGGAACTTTTGGGGAACTGAATGACTGTTAGGGAAATGTAACATGGTTAAAGTACATGCAAAGAGAAACTGGAGAAAGGAATGCTGATAAACACAAAGAAACAGAAACATTGTAAGGTTAACATCATATCAGAAACAAAGTGCAACGGGTACAAGAAAAGTCGCCCTGCTCCTGCCGAGACAGAAAAATACAAACCACACAGCAGTTCGATGCAGTGCGTGCATGTGCAAATGCAGCGAGCCAGAGCAACGTCCAGGATGGAAACAGAACAGCAGTTAAGGCAGAGAATCCCTTCATCTTGTGCTTTATTAACCTGACCTAAATATATTTAAAGGAATGTAGATAATACTATTAGGAAAGAAGGTAAGCAACTTGTAGATAATGTGTGAAACCTATATAAATAAAACTGTTTATACTATAGGTCCTAATGACTAAAAGTTAATTCCATAGTAACTAATTGGAGTTCAGGATGATTTTACCAATGTTCAATTTTTAGCTTAATTTTAACCTATCTTGAATATAAGTATAAATATAGCAATGCTGATTGTTTTGATCCCTGCTACAAAGTAAAGACAAGACTCTGGTCAAGATAGCAGTGTAGGTAGACATGACTCACCTCCTCCCACAACCACATCAAAATTACAACTAAAATGTAGAAGAACCGTCACTCAGAACCATCAGAAATCGAGTTGAATGGAAGTCTGACAACTATGGAATTAAAGAAACTACATCCATCCAGACTGATAGGAGGGGTGCAGATGTGGAATGGGCTGGTTCACACTCACCTGTGGTGGATGAAAAATTGGAAGGGATATCTTAAGAATGAGGAGTCCCAGCCCCACAACCCAGTATTCCAATGACAGGAAGATCCCCAAAACTTCTGGCTGCAAAAACCAGCAGGGGTTGAGTCGATGGAAGAAACTTCTGAAGCCCCAAGCAGTTCCTCTTAAAGAAGCCACATGTGGACTCACCTACTCAAACTCATACCCTCTGAGCTCCAGCACCAGGGTGGCAGCTTGAAAGGCACCATTTGCATAAGGGAGGAACTGAAGTGTCTGGCATCAAGTCCAGCAGAAGCCACTACCCCTTTTCTAAAACCTCCCCCTGAGAGCCACAGAGCCAGCAAGCTGGTACCATATCTGAGACTCCATCAAATTGGCTAACCATGTTTGGCCTGCCTTGAAGACCCCAAGATACTTCACCCCACCCAACTTGTGGGCTCACTGAAGCTCCTTTTCCATATGAATGCCTTGTCTTGGCTCATGCTGCACAACTTCCTAAATCCTCTAAAACAAGCTATAGCTGGCCTCAATGAGCCCCAGGTCCAGCACCACTTGCAGCCAGCCAAGATTCACAGCTTGGCTTCACCTGGGAATCTCGAAGCCCAGCACATGTAGCATCCATCTCAGATTGCTCTATAGCTCAGGCAAGGTGGCCACAGGAAAACATAGGTAGGGGCTGACTTTGGCCTGCACCACCCTGGAAACCACAGGGCCAGCTCACCCAATGGACAGCTACAGACCATGTCAGAGAAATACCTCCCTGCCCCTGCACAGCTGATACTCCACAAAAGGCAGAGGCTGGTTATAAGTGGTCACAGCCAATCCTTGCAGCAGACTGGCCTGGGGAAATCCCTCCCATTGATCTTCCAACAGCAACCAAGGCTCAACTACAAGAAGTTGTACTCAATCCACACGAAGGGCACAGCTCAAGTACCCAGCTTGGGTGATAGGGGAGGCTGTGCCATTGGACCCTACAGGACACATAATACATTAGGCCACGCTACCAAGACAGGGAATCATAGCAGCTCTACCTAATACATAGAAACAAATACCAGGAGGCTGCCAAAACAAGGAGACAGAGAAACATGGCCCAAATGAAAGAACAAATGAAAATTACAGAAAAAGAGCTAAACGAAATGGAGATAAGCAATGTATCAGATGCAGAGTTCAAAACACTGTTTATAAGAATGCTCAAACAATTTAGTGAGGACCTCAACAGCATAAAAAAGGATTCACTAAGGACTTGCAGCCAAGATGGAGGCATAGGTAGATACACTGTGCCTCCTCAACACAACCTAAACAAGGAAAACAACAAATTTAAAAACAAAAATCAACCAGAACTGCCAGAAAATCAAACTGTATGGAAATTTGACAACCAAAGATGTAAGAAGAAATATTTATACCGACCAGTAGGAGGGGCAGAAATGGGCAGCCAGGGTAGAGGGGACTCATGGCAAGGCAGCAGCTAGAGGACCTGGGCAGGCAGTGGCAGGCGGAGTGGGCGGTCCCACACTTGTGTTCAGATAAACCGGGAGGAAAAACTAGGAAGCAAGACAGACTGAGCAACCCAGGGTTCCAGCAGAGGGGAATAAAGCCTCCAAACCTCTGGTTGAAAAAACCTGTGGGGAAACTCCCAGACTTATAGGACAGTTTGTTGGAGAGACCCACAGGGTCCTAGAACATACACAAACCCACCTACCTGGGAATTAGCACCAGAAGGGCCCAATTTGCTTGTGGGTAGCAGATGAAGTGACTGAAAGCCAGCCGAAAGCTGAGCAAGCGGCACTGTTCCCTCTCCCCCTACCCCACATACAGTGCCACAATGCAACAACGTGGGTTGCCCTGCCCTGGCAAATACCTAAGGCTCCACCCCTTATAACATAACAGGTAAGCTGAGGCAAAAAAAAATATGGCCCAAATGAAAGAAAAGATCAAAGCTCCAGAAAAAATACAACTAAGCGACAAAGAGATAGCCAACCTATTAGATGCACTGTTCAAAACACTGGTAATTAGGATGCTCACAGAATTGGTTGAGTATGGTTGCAAAACAGAAGAAAAAAATGAAGGCTATGAAACTAAAATAAAGGAAAATGCACAGGGAACCAACAGCATGGGAAGGAAACCAGGACTCAAATCAATAGTTTGGAGCAGAAGGAAGAAAGAAATATTCAACCAGAACAGAATGAAGAAACAAGAATTCAAAAAAATGAGGAGAGGCTTAGGAGCCTCTGGGACAAATTTAACTGTTCCAACATCCGAATCATAGGGGTATTAGAAGGAGATGAGGAAGAGCAAGATATTGGAAACTTATTTGAAAACATATTGAAGGAGAACTTCCTCATTCTGGCAAAGGAAAAAGACTTCCACAAAGTCCTGATAGCTCAGAGAGTCCCAAAGAAGTTGGACCCAAGGAGGAATACACCAAGGCACATCGTAATTACATTACCCAAGATTAAAGATAAGGAGAGAATCTTAGAAGCAGCAAGAGAAAAGGAGACAGTTACCTACAAAGGAGTTCCCATAAGACTGTCAGCTAATTTCTCAAAAGAAACTTTGTGGGCAAGAAGGGGCTGGAAGCAAGTATTCCAAGTCATGAAAGACAAGGACCTACATCCAAGATTACTCTATCCAGCAAAGCTATCATTTAGAATGGAAGAGCAGATCAAGTGCTTCCCAGATAAGGTGAAGTTAAAGGAATTCATCATCACCAAGCCCTTATTGTATGAAATGTTAAAGGTACTTATCTAAGAAAAAGAAGATCAAAAATATAAACAGTAAAATGACAACAAACTCACAACTATCAACAACCAAACCTAAAAAAAAAAAAAAAAAAAAAAAAAAAAAAAAAAAAAAAAAAAAAAAAAAAAAAAAAACTAAGCAAAAAACTAGAGTAGGAACAGAATCACAGAAATAGAGATCACCTAGAGGGTTATCCATGGGGAGGTGGAGCAGGGAGAATTGGGGAAAAGGTACAGGGAATAAGAAGTTAAATGTTAGGTACAAAAAGACAGGGGAGGTTAAGAATAGTATGGGAAATGAAGAAGACAAAGAACTTATAACATGACCCATGGACATGAACTAAGGGGGTGAATGCGGGTGGAGTGGGGGTGCAGGGCAGAGGGGAATAATGGAGGGAATGGGCAATTTTTAATAGCATAATCAATAAAATATATTTAAAAGAAAAAATGAAATGAAGAATTCAGTAATTGAAATGAAGAACAATTTTCTGGGAAACAACAGAGAGTAGATGAAGCTGAGAATCAAATGATTGATTTGGAACATAAAGAAGCAAAAAAACAACCAATGAGAATAACAAGAAGAAAAAATAATCAAAAAAATATGAGGCTAGTATGAGCAGCCTCTGGGACAACTTCAAGAAATCCAACATTCAAATCATAGGGGTGCCAGAAGTAGAAAAGAAAGAGTAAGTAGTTGGAAATCTATTTGGAAAAATAATGAAAGAAAACTGCCCTAATTTGGTTAAGGAAATAGACATGCAAGTCCAGGAATTACAGAGAGCCCCAAACAGGATGGATACAAAGAAGCCTACTCCAGGACACATTATAATGAAAATGTCAAAGGTTAAAGATAAAGAGAAAATCTTAAAAGCAGCAAGAGAAAAGAAGTTTGTTACCTTCAGGGGAGTACCCATAAGAATGTCAGCTGATTTCTCAAAAGAAACTTTGCAGGCTAAAAGGGATTGACAAGAAATATTCAAAATCATGAAAAGCAAGACCTACAAACTAGAATGCTCCACCCAGAAAAGTTATCATTTAGAATCAAAGGGCAGATAGTGTCCCAGAAAAGAAAAAAATAAAGGAGTTCATCATCATCAAACTATTATTACCATACTTTGCCATGTATAATGCACTTTTTTGCCCAAATTTTTGAAGGAAAAATGAGGATGTACATTTATATTGGTATACCTCAAATACCTTGTTTGTTTTTATATTTTGTAATTTTTTGTTATGTAAAATAGCTTGTACTATAATATATTCAAAAATAGATGCTAAAATTCTTTTATAATACAAAAAACAAGTATCTAAATATAAATAAATAAATATTGAATTAAAAAATTAAAGTGAAAGATTTTTTCTTGAAAGTTTGGGCCCAAACCATGTGTGTGCAGTATACATGGGAGCATATTATACATAGCAAAATACAGTATATGAAATGTTAAATGAACTTATTTAAGAAAAAGAAGATCAAAACTATGAAAAATAAAATGGAAATAAATATATACCTATCAACAATTCAATCTAAAAAACAGACTAAGCTAACAAGAACAGAGATAGTCATGGATACAGAGAGCGTTTTGATTGTTGCCAGATGGGTGGGGAGTGTGGGGGAATGGGTGAAGAAGTGAGGGGATTAAAAAGTACAAATAGGTGGTCACAGAATAACCATGGAGATGTAAAGTACGGTATAAGAAATGGAGTTGCCAAAGAACTTACAGGCATGGCCCATGGACGTGAACAATGGTGGGGGAATTGCCCAAGGAAGTAGGGTGCTGGGTTGGGGGAGAAGGGGGAAAAATCAGGACAAATGTAATAGCATAATCAATAAAATATAATTTAAAAAACAGAGTGAAGATATAATAAATTAAGTTTATATAACAAGAGTCAAGTATGACTTAAATGAAGAAGTGGCACCTGAAGTCATGGAGACCTCCTGACTGGAATAAAAAAAACAGATGCAGGTATTCCTGAACATTGAGATGACCAATGACCTTGGACAACCTCTGAGACAAGGCTTTGTGTCTTAAATTGCAACTGAGGTGACAGGATATAGTAAGTCTGAAATTCCAGAGAAAGGGGCTAATCCTATGAAAAAATTACAAAGAGCTATTTCATGTCTCTCGACATTCCTCTTCACTTTAAAGGTATGAAAGTCTTGAGAGTGGATTTCCAGATGGCATTTATTTGGTGAGCGTTACTGCCTAGCTAGGGAGCCCATTGTGAGTGTACCAGAGTGCTTGCCTCTCACTTTTTGTATGGAACACAAGG
Organism: Micronycteris hirsuta; assembly: GCA_004026765.1. Classification (NCBI taxonomy): domain Eukaryota; kingdom Metazoa; phylum Chordata; class Mammalia; order Chiroptera; family Phyllostomidae; genus Micronycteris; species Micronycteris hirsuta. The sequence continues at coordinate 65,264 of PVJI01008528.1, forward strand.
GCTTCAACAGGACCTTGCAGAGATCTGAATGTGACCATCAGCAGTTTGCAACACAGTAGACTGGGATCTGATACATCTTGAGGAATCTCAAGGCAAGTAGCTCTGGTAAAGGCCTGAGGTGGCAGGTAAATGAGAAAGTGAAGGCTGTTTGGCACAGAAATATTCTCCTACCCATGAAAAACAAAGAATGTGTGAGTGTTTCTCACTCATTGGGCCAAAAAGGGTTAAAAACTGACCTGAGTCACTTCAGATTCTTCGCAGGTGTGCCACGTGGAATTTAGCTTGGGGAGGCCCAGAGGGAAGACAGGGTTCTGGAGATGCGGCTGTTTCCCACTAGGATGGGAAAGCCTTGTTAAGGGAGCCTCTAGAAGTTCCTAGGCAACAAAGTCATCTGGAAGAAGTACCAAGACTCAGAGAATGTGGAGCAAACTCCCACAATACTAGTGGGCTTTTTGTATGTTCTTTCATTTTCTCCATACGTGCACAGTGTCTTTGCAAGAGCCAGAAAACAGTTTGCAAGCTAAGGGAGGAAAAGCAGAAAATCGCAGGAAATACTGACCATACCCACTTACCAGTTATCCATGGTCTATCTGAAGTCCTCCTGAACCAAGAGAATGGAAAACATTTAATTCTCAATCAGTTTGGAATGGGATGGTCTAATATCAAATGAGACTGTTTTGTGAGTTGGGGGGAGTAGAACATATCATCACCAAAAAATGACAAAAAGTCATGGGGCCCCCAGAATTTTTGTCCATCAGTGGAAGAAAAATTTGCTTTATTGTGCATACTTTGAATGGAGAGTGGGAAAGAAAAATACATGAATTTTATTCATTGACACTTGCCAAATTGTGCCAATTCAGCATACAAGTCGTGCTACTTAATTTGTTTGTCTCTCCATTTCGTCATGTGTAAGATAGGTGTGGAGAAGCTGTTTTCAGGAATTATTATTTTACATCACAGAAGTCTGTTTTTTCTGGGAGATGGGAAGGGAGGAAGAGTGTAAAATCATATTTTATGAAAATAGCTCAACCTTAATAGCAAAACCTGATCAAGATAGCCCATGCACACCCAGACACAACTAAACACTAAAAATGAAACTCTTTTAGTGACAGAGAGGTAAATATCCCAAGTAAAATAATGCCAAACTGAATTCAGAAGTGTATTAAAGAAAAGTAAGCCATGACAAAGTAAATTTTTATCCTGTAAATGCAAAGAGAGATCAATAAAAATAGATCTGCTAATATAATTTCTCATATTATCATCTTAGGGACTACAAAAAGCATTTTATAAAAGTCAACAAGGATGTCTGATTTTAAAAGAAGTAAATATTTTGAAATGTAAGTGAAAGGATTTCTCTTTAAAATAATGAGTATCAAATCCGGCAGAGAATACAATGCTTATTTTTAAGACTCAAAGGACTACTATGTGTAGGGAAAAGATACGATTTTCTGTTATCCATTCAAAGTACTGCATTGCTCCGGGAGTTTTAGGTAATGCAACAAGAAAATGAATATAATTAGATATAACAAGCAGAAAAAGTAGTTCTTCAGCAATTCTTTTTTTCTTTGACATCACAATTTTAAAATAGCTTTTGTATCCCAGTATTATTAAAATAGTCATTTATATATCTCCTAATATGTTAATGTGTTTAAAATTTAATAAGTAGCAATCTAAATTGTATCCAATATTCATACAGTGAGCCAGAATATTAATTGAACTACCATTTTTCCCCTAATTCAAAACATCTTCTTATCATATACGAAATGTTGCATACTTATTCTTGAATCAGTTTCTATATTCTCTTCCAGATAACTTTTCTGAGTTAATATCACCCTGTGTTAGCTATTGTGGCTTTGAAATGTATTTTGAAATCTGATGAGAAAATCTACACATGCCAGTGGGCACTTTCTATTTGATCCAGGAAGTATTTCTAAGTTTTGCACTTTACAATTGTCACAGGGGATTATTTTTTCTATCTATTGTTAAACACTGCCCAGATAATGTAGACAGTCTTGTTTTTGTTTGGGAGACTTACTGAAGATATGTAAGTGTCCCATAAACCCTTGGAAGAAGAGCACCGGCTCTTCTGTTAATGTCCCTCGCTGGTTCAGTTATATGGCCCAACACGTAACTTACAAAACCTCTTCAAGCCTGCTGATCTAAACAACATCTCTTAAGCTTTTGAGGGCATTAGAAACTTTTAGAGATTCTGTAAAATCTCTACATGACTTAACATTCTACAAGATCAAACTCAAATGTGATTTAAATTGCTGTGACTTAAATGAAACAAACAACTACAATCCTGCTGACTTCTCCCTGTTTTAGCTGTCTATTCAGAAGCTTCTCTCCAATGTTTATACACTAGTCCCTAAATTTACTAACAAATCTTGTTTCTGCTAACTTGATATCTCTTCTTCTAAATTGCTCTACATAATACATTCTCTTCTAAAACAATTTTCTCTTATATATGCAAACAAGTCAACAGTCAAGAAAGAATAATGGATTTTACAAAGCACACAAAGAAAAAAATAAACCTTGTTTTAATATCTCTCAACTTAATCCTTCTATGCTTGTTTCATTACTATGTTATTAAATGCATACACACAGTTTTGGTCATTATATCTTTTTTTCATAGACTGCCTTTTGACAAAGTAAGATTAATCTCTGTTTTCCATTAATTGTATTTAACTTTAAAGTGTGTATTTGTTGTACTATTTTTACTTTAATTTAGTTGACATATCTTTGTTATCTTATTTTTACTTTTTATCATTTTTTTCTTTTTATTTTTGTGCTTTAAATAATGCTTATTTTTCAATTACAGTTAGCATGTAATATTATGTTAGTTCTGGGTGTACAGTCAAGTGATTAGACATTATGTAACTTACTAAGTGATCACCCTGATAAATCTAGTACTCATCTAACACCATACATGGTTATTACAATATTATTGACTATATTCCCTATGCTGTAATTTACATCCTCATGACTATTCTATAACTACCAATTTGTACTTCTTGATCCCTTCACCTTTTTCACACATCTCTCCAATGCCCCCTCCTGTCTGGCAACCAAAAATATTCTCTGTATCTATGAGTGTGTTTCTGTTTTGCTTGTTTGCTGATTTTGTTTTCTAAGATCAGAAATCATATAGCATTTTTCTTTCTCTGATTTATTTGACTCAGCATAATATCCTTTAGGTCTATCCATGTTGTTGCAGATAACAGGATTTCATCATTTAAAGTAATTGTTGATAGGTATATGTTTATTACTATTTTATTTATTTTATTTTTTCTTACTTTTTAAAAGATTTTATTTATTTATTTTTAGATAGAGGGGAAGGAGAAAGAGAGGGAGAGAAATATTGATGTGTGATTGCCTTTCACATGCCCCCTACTGGGGACCTGGCCCAAAACCCAGGCATGTGCCCTGACTAGGAATCAAACTGGCAACCCTTTGGTTTGCAGCCCACACTCAATCCACTGAGCTACACCAGCCAGGGCAATTTTTTTTTTTCTTATTTTTAAAGAAGACCCTTTAACATTTCTTGTAATACTGGTTTGTAAGTGATGAACTCCCTTAGGTTTTTCTTGTCTGGGAAGCTCTTTATCTGCCCTTCAATTCTAAATGATAGCTTTGCTGAATAATCTTGTCAGTAGGTACTTGCTTTTAATTAATTTGATTATTTCTTACCAATCTCTGGCCTGAAAATTTTCAGTTGAGGAATCAGCTGACAGTCTTATGGAAGCTCCCTGCTAGATAACCAACTGCTTTTCTCTTGTTCCTTTATGATTCTCTCTGTCTTAACCTTTGGCATTTTAATTGTGATGTATCTTGGTGTGGGCTGCTTTTGGTTCACCTTGTTTTGGACTCTCCGTGCTTCCTGAACTTGTATGTCTATTTCTTTCACCAAATTCAGAAAGTTTTCTGTCACTATTTTTTGAAATAAGTTTTCAATTCTTTGCTTTTTCTCTTTTCCTTCTGGCACCCCCATGATGCAGATATCGGTGTGCTTGAAGTTGTCCCAGAGGCTCCTTATACTATCTTCATTTGGAAGGATTCTTTTTTCTTTTTGCTGTTCTGATTGGGTGTTTTCTGCTCCCTTATCTTCCAAATCTCTGATTTGATCCTCTGCTTCATCTACGCCACTGTTGATTCCCTGTAATGTATTCTTCATTTCAGTTAATGTATTATTAATTTCTGATTGGTTCATTTTTATGTTCTCCTATCTCTTTGCTGATATTCTAAGTTTATGTCCTCTTCCCTAAGTTCATTGAGCATCCTTATAATCAGTGTTTTGAACTCTGCATTAGTAGATTGCTTGTCTCCATTCTGTTTAGTTCTTTTTCTATAGTTTTGTTCTATTCTTTCATCTTGGGCATGTTTCTTTTTCCCCTCATTTTGACAGCCTTTATGTGTTTGTTTCTATGTATTAGGTAGAGCTGCTATGTGTCCTGGGCAAGGTAGAGTGGCCTTACGTAGTAAGTGTTCTGTAAGATCCAGTGGCACAGCTTCATTATAACTTGATTAGGCCACTCCAGGTGCACCCCTCATGTGAACTATATAATACACCCTCCTATTGTAGTTAAGCCTTGATTGCTGTCATCACATCAAAGGGAGGGATTTGCTTCCGGGTCCATTGGCTGAGAGGATTGACTGTGACCATCCTAGAGGATCAGCTGTGCAGGAAAAATAAAAATTCCTCCTGATTTTGATCCACCACACATGAACGTGAGACCACTCCTTCAGCATCTCTACGCCTCCTACTAGTCTGGATATGGTTCTTATTTATAACCTTAGTTATAGGAATTCTCTTCAGTTAGATTTCAGGCAGTTCTGAATGACGTGGTTTTGTAGCTTAGTTGTAATTTTATTTTATTTTTTTCTTTTCTTTTATTTTATTTTTGTTCAATTACAGTTATTTGCATCCTCTCCCCTCCCCTCCTCCCTTCCCCTCCAGCCCCCCTCCCCCCCAGCCTCCCTCCTCCCCCTTAGTTCTGTCCATGTGTCCTTTACAGTGGTTCCTGAAAACCCTTCTCCCCATTATCCCCACCCCCTTTCCCCTGTCTATTATTAGACTGTTCTTAATTTCAATGTCTCTGGTTATGTTTTGCTTGCTTTCTGCTTTTGTTGGTTATGATCTGGTTAAAGGTGAGATCATATGGTATTTGTCCCTCACTGCCTGACTTACTTCACTTAGCATAATGCTCTCCAGTTCCATCCATGCTGTTGCAAAGGGTATAAACTCCTTCTTCCTTTCTGCTGTGTAGAATTCCATTGTGTAAATGTACCATAGTTTCTTGATCCATTCATTTGTAGATGGGCACCTAGGTTGTTTCCAGCACTT